>CM060950.1:25094639-25164639 GCA_030765055.1 Mantis religiosa | reverse complement strand
CAGTTCGTTTCATATATACTTGAACCATTTAAATAAGTGATAATCTTAGAACCTATGATAGGCCACACGTGCAACTTTGGGAGAAGATAATACACAATTGGGACATTACATATCAGAGAAAATGTTGGAAGTGTCCTCCGCCAGCATCTATACATGTCTGCACTCGTCTCACCACATTCTTCGAAGTTTTACTGAACGTATCCTCATCAATGTTAGTTATTTCGGTTCGAATGGATTCCTTGAGAACATTAAGTGTCCCTGGTCCATTCTTGTACGATCTATTTTTAGATACCCCCACAACAACAAAAATCCGGAGGGGTTAGGTCAGGGGATTTGGGAGGCCACAGACCTTTTCAGATTCCTCGATTATCAAAGGAACTGGTTACAAGTTCCGTGGTGCCTTTAGATGTATGGCACGTTGCTGCATCTCTCTGGAAGTAACGTTCTCTCAATTCTATACCATCCAGCTGCTCCACAAATGTACTAAAGATACCCAAATATACTTCAGTCTACAGTCCTATCAAATAAAATGGCACATTTAAGACTTACAACAATTGTCGGTGTTGTCATTCTCCCATGGCCACAGAGCTCCTTAAATGAAATTAAAATGGCTCAGGTTTATATGGATCGCAGTATATGAACCGAGACGTCATTAATGGGGGATCGCAACTGTGATTTGTAGAGCCCGGATTTGTAAGCACAATCAAATGGTGAAATCAGCAAGCATATAGACACGAAATATGAAATAAACAAGCACCCAGAATAAGCAAATAGAAATAAAACTTTACTAATTAACATATTTTTTCTGAAGTTCTTACCTTACGTAACCTTGCTATAGTACACGAATTAGGTTATCTTGAGATTTTCTTGTGTAAAACTTCTGCGTTTGTGAGTTTTAAATGGTTATTCAGTGCATAGTATATCTCTTAACGCTGAATGACTGAAACATGTGAGAAACTCTACAGTTCTTGCGAGAATTACTCTTCGATATACCTTACTGTATCAGAAGGTGTTTTAGAGATTTTGTACAGTGTTTCATAACCATAGTTTTTCGTTAATGCCTTACTGAGTATCTCAAATGTAGTTTTAGCAATACCACGAGTATAGCAAGTATTTTGGGAAAACGGTTATGGATGTAATCTTCCTTATCTTGGATGCCAATATTAGCAAAACATTCCTCTGCAGTGACAGTGCTGCTTGCATCTTTTACATCTAAGGAGTACAGAACTGTTTTACTTCATTGAAATGTTCTGCGTAGTATGACACAGCTTTTAACCCTATCGAGATACAACGGCCGAGCAGGTAAAGACAAATTTGAAAAGATTTCATGAATTTTTTTAACTCTAATTGATTACAGTACAAATATTTCCTTTATGCTAGAGACGAGAATATTAACGTCTTTATATTGACTCCTAACTGTTTCAGCGAGAAGAAGTAAAGCATCTGCACGATAAAATGATGGCTAGGAGTGAAAATTTACTTTTAAATCTTGATTAAGAACATAAAATAAGTAAACAAACCCCATATTGTTGCAAAAATGCATTTATAAGAATTTAAAAGCATTTCGCTGATAAATCCGGGCTCTAATTGTGTCACGGAGTACTCAATATCCACTGTCTAAGGCCTGCATTTAGTCCAACTTTAAAATGAGCTGGGCGTACTTATTCCTACTGCAAACAACATATGTTCACTTACATTTATTTTAATTTACCAACAAAAATGAAGTAGTGCCTTAACGGATATATGCATAGAGTAAAATGAAAATTTAAGTGATATAAAATGTTATAAATCGCATCATACTGTGTGAAACAATATACATTAAGGTTACGAAATCAGAACACAATTAAAAGCCCAAAATAAGCATGAATTTTCGTTAAACACACTGAATTAGTTTTAGATGCATTACTGTAAATTCTATAATCATAAAATTTCAGCCTAAGGAAGGGAAAAAAAACCTTCCCGTAGGTGAGTGTTGAAAGTACGAATTTTCAGTTTACTCCAGTGGGTATGTTGTTCTAGTGATAAAATATTTTGAGTCAACTTTGTTAATAAACTTCTGCTGGTTGTGGGGATTTACGATTTAAATAACAAAATAACAATGGAAGCAACGACACTGTAGTCTGATGTTTACTGTTAAAATATATCTCACTCCTTTTTTCCTCTTGACATATTTATAGCATACTAATATCCTTTCTGAACCCCTGCAGATATGGACAAACCACTTGTTTGCTTTATGAATTCTCGCTGTGAAAGTTAGAGCATATTATTTCTGTTACTTCTTCATGTGTGTTCATTTTAATTTAATTCCGCATTTCTGTCGTTCCAATTAAATTTTAGCTTGAAACCATCTTGTCGTTTCATATTTTTTTTAAAGAAACTTATATGTTCTATCGGCCGACGAATGGAATTGGTGAAATGATGCTGAAATGAGTTCAGGGTCCATAGAATTTAGAGTTACCGTCATTCATATTCAGGATAATTGAAAATCTTGTAAAGTAACCTTAACCAGATAACTCACCGTGACTGAGATTCGGAATCGGGACCTCATGAAAGCGAAGTGGACACGCTACCACTTAAGCTACAGGGGCTACCTATGCTACGCTACATTTCTACAGATGTATTTTTATATCTTGAAATATGGAGAGCGATGCGCAGTGGTATCTGAAAGAGTCCACTTCAGAACGGTTGCAACTGCAGGGGAGGGCAGGTCAGTTGCATATCGGTTGCGAGGAAGTAAATAAGTGTATAGCTACAGAGTAATACTACACCTTGTTTCAAAATGTACGTGTCTCCTGGTTCCAAGAGAGCATTTATAAATGGCGCATCCTAGCAGCAAATTATGAGATACGGTGCTACATTTAAAACACGAAGTAATAACTAATGTCTATAGATTTATAAAGAAAGGAACAATGGTCTGGGTCTGATATAAAAATCTGGGAAAGAGCATATGAGGCAACAGTTGTATATAAAAGGGATTTAGTTGGGTTATTAAGGGAAGAAAAGTCATTGGTGTTAGTGCAACAACGTCATTCTCTATGCCCAGTAAACAAAGATTAAGAACATTCGCAAAATATAATTTGGATGTTCTAATTCAGAAGTAATTAGGCGAACAGCGAATAATTTTTAAAACACAGAAAAACAAAGACCAACTCTGAAGAAAGTGATTACGAAGCTTCAAAATTCTCCTGAATTCCAAGGCAGTTTCTGAACATTAAGAAGTGGTCTTTTGAAGTTAGAATTTATATGAAAAAAAAACTATAGGGTGATAGGCAAATTTTAATCGAACATCGTACCATAAGGGCAAAAATGCTTAAGTATTTAAGAAATATTCAGAGATATCGCAGTGAAGTTTATGTAGTTTATATGGATGAAACTTATAGCAATGCAGCAAATACTAGACCATATGCCTGGAGGTAAATTACTACAGGGGACCTGCAGCGATGTCGAAAGGCCGACAATTGGTTGTTCTGTATACTGGAGGAGAACAGGGTTTTGTTCCAAACACCTATGTACCATGTTCTATTCAAAATCCAACAAAAGCGTGGAGATTACTATGATAGGAAGAATTACAACAGTTTATAAAAGCTGCAATACTTACTTTGAGAGTGAGATATGTTTTTAGACAGCTTGTGCATCGAACTCCCCTCTCGTAATCTTAAGCATGTGACGTATTGTAGCGACAGGTGCACTATCCCCAACACAGTTGCTACTCATCCCTACCACGTATGATTTTTTCAAGATAAAATAGTACATCTGTACCTGTAGTACCTTTTATATCAATTCACATATTTTGGTGTTAGATACAGAAATGTAGTAATTTCTTGATCCCAGGAACGGACACAGAAAGTAAACTATTATCATAAATGTTTTCAGAAAACTTTTATTTACTGTCAAGTCAGTCTCTTCCCCTTAAGTTCCTCCTCAGTTTGAGAGCTGAATTACCTGAACACCTTGAAATTTAATTAAAGTTTGCGGTATTATTAAATTTGTATGAGGACAATGCTGCAAATCTATTTCTTATTCTTCTTTTAGATACACTCTGGGAATTTTCGAGGTACTAGCTATTTATAAAAATATGCGTTCCCCTCTGAAGTTCTAATATAAATGTTATATGCCATAACATATGATTTTATTGGTGGATCAGTTATACAAGTTTATTTATAACTGTACTACGTTCCCTAGACACCTGAAGATTTTCTCACCATGTAAGAGTAAAAATGGCAATATCGTAGTGATATTTAAGCTTTTGACACATTAGTAGTTTCACAATAAACATGGATGAACATATTTAGTGTTCAGTAAGCTGCTATTATTTTCTCAGTTTTAGAATTTCCATGTTTAAATATTCTAGCGTGTCAAGCAATTTAGCTGGCACAAGGAGACAAACTGAAAACGTTTAAACCACCAACAATTCTTTTCTGAATCATTATAGAGCACACGCCGGTATAATATATCATATTTTAACTTTTCATCGAGGAGAAGCACATACCTTGCAAGAATGCGAAATGGGCAAAAGTTGTCAATATTTCTCTGAAGGAAAGAACGCTGGTTTTGTTCAATGTAATTGAAGGACACAAATTTACTGCTGAAAGTAAAAGTGGGAATGCATTTTCAGTCAAACCACACGTAAACCAATGCTAATGAATATCAGCATTTTCTCCGTTTCTGTAGTACAGGGGTAAGGTGCTGAATCATAGTAGTAATAGTCATTACCTTTGGGTAACTTTAAGCCAGAGGAAGAAAGCTTCGAGATCTGTGACGTATTGTAGTCGGGAGTGAGACCTACAGTGAAAATGACGTCAGGCAAGAGCCCTGTAGCACCAAGTGGTCTGTATAAATGGCGCGGTGAGTACAGAACCTGAGCGTTCAGTCAGGTGTAGTGCACTTACCAAATGGAACTGTTAAATTCACAATGTGAGGATTTATTGGAGGACAAATATACACACAAGAAAGACTTAGCTTATTTTTTTAAAGAATGTTCCGCAAACCACATTTCCGAGGTTGTATTCACTTGCCTCACGGACATTGTGTACGTTTGACTAGACATACGTGTGCGAACAATTTGTTTTATGTTATGAAATTAGTTGAGTCCAAACCCCGAAGTACCTTGTCGGATCACAATCTAACATGCATCCATCGATTGCAAATTTCCCAGAAATTACCTCCTGATATTGATAAACTAGTTAAAGAAAAACGAAACAAAAAATGTCTGAAAATGTCCACGTAATTCTGTTCTGAATGGGTCTCCTTTAATCTGCAGAGAACGTTACTTTCTTTTATTTCATTTGCAACATGCCTAACCTTCAGATAAACTACGAGGTGAAGTTTTATTTTTTTTTTTTCTCATAGCAGGGAGCCAAAATGCACTGGTTTATGAACTGTAACCAATCGTGTAATTAGTCAGTATTAATACTACAACATCCAAGGTATAAGCTGTACATATTATTAATATACGATATGTTTCCTGTCTTTCCTACAATTTTGGAACCCGCAAACATCATCCTTCCTCTTGGGCAGCAGAAATTGTGCGGTGACGTCACACGCTAACCTGCCTTTAGTTCGGGAGTATATTCGGCGGTTAGAGCTCACGGAGCTGACCTCACAACCCCACTACCTGTCTTCCCCTGCTTTAAGCCTGGACTCACTTGAGCTTTCATATACCGTCCCACATTATACTCACTATTAGTCAAATAATAGGAACATAATGACATACGTCTGATGCATTTGAATGTATTAAGCTGAACAGTTATGTCTATTATGATTAGGCTCAAACTATATATATATATAAACACCTCCCTTGCAGCGGTTCTGACACACACACACACACACACACACACACACACACACACACACACACACACACACACACACACACACAAAGCACTCGTATACAATAACATAATGTATACATCTACAAAACAAATACGTTTGTCAAGAAGTAGGACAAGGAAAATATTCACATTTATTACTAAATTTCGCAGGTTCTTTACAAGTTGAACAGAAACTCACAAACACTCCTTTTTTTATCGAGAATGATCATTTGAAAAATTTCTGCACACATCTTTAAGTATTTAAGATGTAGTATACAAACATAAAGTTAAAAAAACCGTGGCACTAGAGTCCATATCGGACCATGGCCTGCCAAACCAACTGCCGGCCTCACTCCCACATATGCGAGGTAGAGGCGGGCGATCATCCAACCGATAACGGGGAGGAGATGAGACTCCCAGCAGGGAAGTTGGCTTTCTTGATTTACTTAAAATCCGTACCCCCGGAGACAGACATCAGGTACCATGAGGTTATCATTCATAAGGTTGCATTTTTTTAGCACACCCAAACATTTTTCGCATCTTGGTTTGGATTGTGCTTGGGGATGATTCGGCACGGAGTTTCATTCTTGGTCTATTGTGTCTATGCCCCAAGTGGAGCGTCCTAGGTAGGAAGGATGAGGTGAAAGGTGACTCCGTCCCAAGGATAAACGACAATGCAGAATGCCGTGTCCCCACTATTGATCAGTTAGAAAATCCCCGGCAGGCCCGTATAGCCGGAAGCCCACCCACCTGAAATAGCTTACCAGGACGGCCTGGAGATTGGAGATTATCCCACCGAGACAGAAAGTGTTTACCAGGAGCATATCATCCTACAATGCAACGCCGAGTCTCCCGCCGACATTTCTAACCTGAAAGAGACCGCCAGATGTAAGACGATGTGAAATGATAATTGAGATGAAATGGAGGGACAGGAAATTCGGGGGATGTAACTAACCTAACCAATAATCCCATGGCAAGCCAGGAAATCCCCGAATTAAGCTTGGGTCAGGTAGACCCGCCACGGGAATCAAACCGGACCTCACGAATGCGGGCGACAGAACAAACCGCCTGAGCCTGAGTCATTTACTCTCATAGTATACTCAGTTACTTTCCAAATTCGTTAAATAAGGGCCCATTCTAAGGTTGGTATAGACCTGTTCCCCTATTTAAGGCAGTGCATCTGTGGCATTTGTCCTGCGCCGTGGCGTAGCGGGCTAAGGCAGCATGCCTTGTTCCCTGGCCACGGAAAGTGGCCCGGGTTCGATCCCACCCATGCGGTTCAGATTTTCGGTCCCGGGTGTAGGACAGGTGTCCACTCAGCATCGTGAGGAAAGTGAGGAGCTTACGCTAGCTAAGCGGCCCTGGTTACGAAAACCAACATTCCGGCTGGAGGATACCGAGAAGTTGACCATATCTCCTCCCCATATGTGTTGGATGATCACCCACCTCTGACGTGCGCAAGTGGGTGTGAAACCGGCAATCGGATTGGTTGGTCTTGGCGCTCTTAGGGCTGTCATGCCACTGGGTAACATCTGTGGCGTTTGGTAAAGAGTATATCATTTTTCCATTGTTTAATGTTCAGTTACAGCGTGCACTTCCATTCACAAAATTAATTCACAATAAATTTTAAGATCACAGATGGCTGTTTATTCTGTCCCGTAATTTAGGTGAAGGACTGTGCTGAACTTTCAAACTCCAATTTTCACATCTCTTTTCAGTTACTTTTTAGGGCTAGTAGAAGGTGTGCTGGATCACTAGGCGGCCCCGCCGAGGTTTTGAGGGGTTGACGCGCGTAAGTAGCGTATCCACTTCCATCCCGTCTAGACGTTGAGCTCAGCGAGGGGGTGGTGGCATTTTAAGAAATCAGGTATTGCCCTATGGAAAGAGCCCCGGAGTATCCATCGCTCCCGGGTAGAAAGAGGCCCGGATCCTTGGTCCTACGGGTCCAGGAATAATGGGAGTAGAACCTCTGCACTTAACTAACTTAACTATTCTAAATGTACCTTGGGACTCAGCTTGTAGCTTATCTGAAAGTTTGAGCAGAGATAAAGGAATAATTAAGAATTAGATATTGTACACTGGTAGAAAATGTACAAAAATCTAATTCAATGTCCATAACCCACATTGAAAAGCTTAATAATTTAATCAAAATAGAACAGTACTTAAACAACGAATAACTGGAACCGAGAAAATAGCAGCAGTTCAATAAACTGCTAAAAAGAAATTAATTATAAATAAAAATCGTACATACTTACAACTGTGATAGTTCGTCAAAATGTGTGGACCAATGTTGTAGCAAAACAGTGAAACATTCCAAGGAACCATAAGCGGAATAAAGTTTTGGAATTTTACAGGTTAAGTGTAGTAAGGACACTTCGCCGAATTCCTTTCCACGTTATTTTAGCATTAATCAAATATATACACGGTGTTCTTTTTTATCTGTGAATTTACCGCGCCGAATTTGACGTCATCAATATCATCGCCGATGGAGAGAGTTTATATACGATTCCCCTAGCGGCTTGCGATTGCATTAGATGTGTTGACAGTAACTTTAAGGCCTCCCTCTACCGGCAGGTAAATATACTATTTGAGAGGAGGGTCTACTTGCGTAATATAAAGGTGCGAAATTTCGCCTGTTGCGCAGATGCGATAACTATTTTAAAAAAAACTATATACCGCAATGCAGTGCACTGCAAAGCTAATTGTGTAAACATAAAAGTATACCATGAAGAATATACGAAATGATAAGTCAATGAACACTTATTTCACAATGAACATGTTTTTCTGTTATAGTAAACATATATGCATGTTGTAAACCTGCCACATAGAATAGAAATATTTCAATTTGATCTCAATTCTTTTCCATCATCCACAGTTTCCTCACAATGTAACTTCATTAAAAGCCATAAAATTAGCGAGAACATGTTCTAGGAATGAAAAATAAATTAGTTCTACAATATGTACAAGGCTTTTATCCAAGTGTAACAAGAAAATATTTCTAGTGCATAGATTTATGTGTCCATTTACTTATAGTTACCTTCTCTCTTCTTCCTAAACACTGCCTGTATTGCGAGGAGGTATACTTGAGGCTTTTCTGTCATTACATCATTTATTACTTCTGGATTGGGACCAGTCACTTTATAGCGTCCAGTGTCTTTCTTTCTGCGAGTAACTGATTCCGTATCTTGGAAATATTTGATGCACCTATTGGTTTTAAAAGACATAAGGATACCAACATTAATAGACATTTTAATTAAGCGTGAGAATGACAAAAAATGTATAGTGTATACTGATAAAACGTAAGACGTATATTTTGCAGACAAATGCATGTCAATTTGGCGGTAGCTCAACACCTTTGACAACATTACGCTCCTAGGGACTTGTCTGAATGTTGGATAGCTTTGCATAAACTCCTCTATTCAGCGGTTTAAATTATATTTATATGTAGCACCAATTTAATGCCGGTACGAAAGAAGCATTCAACCATGAAGACGCGGGGGTCTGTGTTCATATCCAGGGAAAGCTGGTTGTATTAGTTAAGAGCGCACCCACACTCACAGCGCTGTAATTTGCTTAGTGTACCGCAAAATTTACCGCTTTTTCTCCGTAGAGGGCACTATGATTTCAAGGTAGACTCAACAGTCATCTATGGCGGCATTCTTGCTAATTTGGAGGGCGGGAAATAACGAATAAAAATGAAGACCGTGTATAGTTGAATTTTGAGGTCTGTCCAAAGAAAGAACAACAGATCTCTTGATATACGCTTGGTTCAATTGAAAACAAACCTCATACACGTTCTTTTGAGCTCCCTGTGTAAATCTTGAGTTTTGCAGCCGTTTATTTCTTTTGCTCCTGTATACTCAGATGCTTGTAACTTTTCTTCGGAGAAATCGCTATTTATGCTGTTTTAGCAGAGGGTGGGGTGAAGTACGGGAGCGTTTTTCTTCTCTTTCTTGAGCACTGCCTAGAGTTTCACGTGATCCTGATAAGTAACTACTGGCGCCAAACTTGCCCCTAAAGTTACAAAGTATATAAAGGTCCTAAAATAGCAACCACAGAAGGATATTTTTTTCCTTTTTCTGTATTTTAGCACTAGAAAACTAACACAATAATTCACTTTTGTCGTATTTCAAGATTCCTTAAAAACCTTCTTCCTTACATGCTGAGTTAAAACTACTCAAGTCTTAAATTGCTTTGAAAATATCTTCTAAATGTACATACCTACACATGTAAAACACACCTAGAAAAATATTTATTTCAAATAAGCTTACATGTTTATTTTGTGCAAGAACAGCCAGATCCGATGTGCATATGAGGGCTGTTCAATAAAGAATCATCATAAATTGTCAACTGTCATACTTTTTCGCACTAAAATTTCATCTTATTATATTCTGTTAGTTTGATGTGAAACAAACACGCCGTAGTAGCTGCATTGTTGGTAATCCTGGTTCCCGCCTGTGAGAAACAGGCAAGTTCAGCCATGTTCAGTGTCAAATAAGATCTGAAGAATTCCTGGCGACGAATACGCTCACTTTATTCTCGGGCAGCCAGCCAGGTGAAAATATGATTAGATATCAGCGTTTCGGGAGTGTGCAACTCTCTCATCATCACGATATTCATTTATTAATCAAATAAATATAAGTAAAAATATCAGATAAATGTCCTGATGATGGGAGTGAAGCACACTCCCGAAACGTTGATATCTAATCATCTTTTCACATGGCTGGCTGCCCGAGAAGAAAGTGAGCATGTTCAGTGTCGCCCACCGCTGCAATTGAGGTAACACGCGAGGAAGAATATGCGGCTTTGATATTCTGCTTTCGTCTCAACAAATCTTCAGTTGAGGCCTATACAATGTTACAGGAGGACTGTGCAGAGTCTGTTCTTCCTTAAAGCACAGCTCGAAGGTGGTTTAAAATGTTTAAAGAGGGTAGAAAATAAATTCCAAAGGAAGGTGGATCCGGTGCTCCAGTTACTGCTCTTACGGAACAAAACATCAACACTGCTGCTGCCATTGCGAGAGAGGATCGACGAATTACCTTAAGATCACTTTCTGAAATACTGATCATTTCATTGGGTGCCACCCACACGTTGGTGACAGAAACATTACACATGAGACGTGTTTGTGCACGATGGGTTTCAAGACTGTTGATTCCAGAACAAAAGGACATTCACATTAAAGTTGATGTTAGAGAAATCTCAGGAGTTTCTTTCAAACGTAAGCTCTTCTGATGAAACTTGGCTACAGTATTTTGATCCTGAGAGCAAGCAGCAAAGCTCAGTGTAGAAATCTCCTTCATCACCAACCCCCAAGAAAGCAAACATGTTTGCTTCTGCTGGGAAAGCTATGGTCGTCTCATTCTTTGATATTCATGGAATGGTTTATCAGCATGTTGTACCTGCACACACATCAATAACTAGACAATACTACAGGGATGTCGTGAAAACATTGCAAGTCCATATCAGGTGCAAAATACCACATTTCCGTGAAGCAGGCTGGATGCTACACCACGATAATACGCGGCCGCATATTGGCAATGTTGTTACTGAATATCTTGCAAAAATCAACGTGAAGTGCATCCCTCCCCCTCCCTATACACCGGAATTAGCATAACTTGAAGAAAAGCCTTCGTGGGAGGCATTATTCATCATCAGAAATAGTGCTGAAGACTGCAGAGGCGATTTTGAAGGATATCTCAAAAAATGGTTTCCAGCTTCTCTTTGAGACTGCCAGAAACGCTGGGACCAGTGCATCGCATTCAAGGGAGACTACTTTGAGAAGCACCATCAAAATCATGATGATGAGTAAAGTTACGTTGTTGCTTATGTTATTACTGACAAATCTAGCCCATTCCGTAAGAGAGAGACACTTTCTGCTTCTCCAGAGTAACTGTAGCCGCTGAATAGCATTGTATTTTACGTCCCTCAAAATAAGAGCGAATGCCAAGTATAACGTTCCAGGTTAGTTTTCACGTCTTCACTAGCGGATTTCCGTTAAGAAAATACTTCGATGAATTTTGGTGCAAAACTTAAGTTAACTAGGTAAAATGTAGACATGAAGACGAAAGTTAAAACGTCTGTTTTTTGTTGCTTTATTAGGCATAAATCTTAAATGCATTTTCATGCAACACTATCTCAATTCGTATATATTCGATGGCAACACAAACTTTTAACTCTTGTCTCCACTTCGCTCATGTAACTTTCAGTATAAATGTCCTCCAGTTTAACAATTCGTGCAAATAATTCTTCAACTCTTGCTTCAGAAGACAGAATGGTTATTTTTAGTCTTTTATTCTTTCTTTGTGTACCAGTGGTAGGCAAAATCTTTAACAGAGATGGTAATTGAAATACCTTGTCATTTCAATGTCATGGTATGTAACATCGTGGATTGGTTCGCTTTTGAGTTCCAGATAAGTCGTATAGCCAGTTTATACCCGCTAGATGGAGTCAAAATTTTGGTTACTTAATTGTGACACATTAATTAGGGATAAACACTATTACGATACCAAGGAAGGGGCAACATTTTATGCACATTAGTGTGCAAACACCTTTTACTCAGCGATTAACTCCGAAATGATGTGTGTGTTTTGTAATGTTACGTCCTCCAACGTTAAGTCATTTCGGAAGGTGAATGAAGTGGGTGAAATGATGTTCAAGTGTGTCCAGGTTCCATGGAGCTTAGAGCTACCCAACATTCGTCTGCAAGGATAAGGGAAAAAACTCGGAGAAACCCTTTGCCAGGTAACTCACCCTGACTAAGATTCGAGCTCGGTACCTCTTGAACGTGAGACAGGCACGCCGCCATCTACGCTACCAAGGCGGGCTCCGAAATGATGTCAACAGGAAAGCATAATAGAGGTCCCTTTTCAGGCTAACAAAATAAACAGCTGTGTGCTCTTCTTGGTTTGAGCTCAAGCGAGCTTACAATCGTTTCCAAAAGGAACCCAGTGTGCGGAAAATGCCTAAGAGAGAGAACCATCATAAATCTTGAAGTGAAGACTACCAAACGTCAGTCGCCAAAGTGAGTTAGTAATGCACAAGAAAAGCGATGACCCGAAGAAAATTACGTCATGAAATGGAACTGAGCTATGTACTTTCCTATGTTTTCATAAAAAACCGCATGAAACAAAGAATATAAACAAATACCTCATATATTAGATATTGAAAATCAAAATATTATGTTAAATAGCACCGGGCAACAATGAAACTGTTTCGGGCTTAAAAATAGTCAGTTCAAAAGTATTTCCATGTGCTGAATTAAAAAATCTCCGTAAATATGGCAGATTAGCTCTTGCTTTGGTGATGAAGTGATATGTTATTTTTAGTGACAACATTTACAACATAGAAAATTGCATAATATTAAAGAAGACTGGCCTTCAAGTAATCTTAACATTACTAAGAAAAATGTCGTTATCAAGCCTCTCGTGGACCCCCCCCCCCCCCGCTGCATATCAAGCTGGGTTTCAAAAAAAAATTGGTCAAAGTTATGAACCAACAAGGACGGACGTTTAAGTACATAAGAGAGAAATTTCCGAAATTAAGTGATGCAAAAGTTAAGGAAGGCATTTTTGCCGGGTCACAAATTCGAGAACTTGTAAAGGATTCTGCATTAGACCAAGTTTTGGAGAGAAAGAAAAGGAAGCTTGGGAAGCCTTCAAGGGAGCTTGTTCGTGGAGTTTTAGGCAACAAAAGAGATGATAACTACACGTGTTTGGTAGCAGTGCTCCTGCAAAAGCACCATAACCTTAGATGTAACATATTCCTTAAAATCCATTTCACCCCTCCCTCCTAGACCTTTTCCCTCCTAGTTGTGGAGCTGTAAGTGATGAACGTGGATAAAGATTCCATCAGGACATTTCGGTTATGGAATTAGGATATCAGGGCCGTTGGAATGAACCAATACTTACAGATTACTGTTGGTCTTTATGTAGGAATGCTCCTGAAATCCCTTACAAGTGGTAAGTTAAAAGACGACGACCTCATGAGGTCACCACATGATTCTGTTCAGACACGACCATCTGCGAGGTATTCTTCCAGCAACTTAGAACCTTTAGAATGCAACTACCATTTTTAAAAATTCAAATTCACTTTCAATGTTGTTATCATATGTAATTAAAATGTATGTTTTTCTCTTAATCCGTTAATATGAAATAATTCTATCTAGTGTATATCACAGAAACTAGAGTTATGTAAAAAATGTTATTGTAATTTTCGTTTTTCTCAACCCAAAATTAGTAAGGATTAACTCATGAAGTGCTGGAAACCTTCCAAAATTTGTTTTTTGTTTCCCAGTGTAGTCCATGTAAATTTCTCTGCGTCATTCCCGGTGACAGTGCGTCAATTTAAATTTGGTTTCTGCAATCCTTTGTTCTTATATTTTCATTTAATTCAGTTTTGTAATTTATGCCCACATGCAGCAATGATAATTTTCAGGGTTTCTCTCGTTACTTAATGCAACTGTAGCCACTATTTGATCTCCTGCAAGGCACAGCTACACTAGTCAAAATTTAAGATCACGACCTAAAGAAGCTACTGGCAACATATCAGCAACAACAATAATTATAGCAACGACAAAGTGTGAAATGAAACTCCTACCACAGAAATGGCAAATAGACCAGCTGACTGGATCATACTTTCTTGAACCACCATTGTAATGAATAAAAAGTGATACCGAAATTATTGATAGGGAGGATTGATATAGATTCGAAGAAGAACCGGAAGGGGGCTTGGCAACTCGACTCATTCATATTTTGATATTCTGCACTAGTTGGGGCCCCCAGGTGGTATGGTTGAGGTGACAGAATACTGAAGGTAGCCAGATTTCAGAGAATCGCTAACAGAGCATAGAGTCCCTAAAACTTTCACATTTAAACTCCCTAGTGTGAGCTCGTAGCATCGTCCCCTATCTTGCGGGCTTACACATCCCATGGGGGGCCCGGAATTAGGAAACCGTCCCCGATCCGTAGAGGGACGTTTTGAGGGGAGATCCCCTGCCTCGCATGCCTAGACACCTGTCAACACTTACAGACTTAAAGCAGTCATAAAGAATGATAGGAGACATGAAATGACAAGTGAGCTGAAATGGAGCGGACAGGAAATTCAGGGGTGTAATTAACCCTCCCGGTGTTGGTCAAGAAACTTGGATAAACCTCCTATAAAGCCTATGGGTTAGGATGTTGGGTCATGGGAATCTTGAACGGAGGCCACAGATGTTATGACTTAACCATTCCACTAGGTTAAGGACATAGTTTACAATAAATAATACGAGGGCGGTTCAATAAAGAATGCCCATAATGTTTGCAGTCATAATTTTGCGCACTAAAATTCAATCTTACTCTATTCTGTTAGCTTAATGTGAAACAAACACGCCGCAGTAGTTTCATTGTTGTCACTCCTGGTTCCCGCCTGTGAGAACCAGGTAAGTTCAGACAGGTTCAGTATCGCCTACCACTGCAATGGAGGTAACATGCAGTTGAAGTTGATGTTAGAGGAAGATCCGGAGTTTCTTACAAACGTAATCACTGTTAATGAAACTTGGCTACATCATTTTTATCCTGAGAACAAACACCAAAGCTCAGTGTGGAAATCTCCTTCATCAACAACCCGCAAAAATGCAAAAGTTGTTGCTTCTGCTGGGAAAGATATGGCCATCTCGTTCTTTGATATTCATTGAATGGTTGTACTTGCACACGTATCAGTAACTGCACAATACTGCAGGAATGTCCTGAAAACATTACAAGTCCATATCAGGCGCAAAAGGCCACATTACCGTGAAGCAGGCTGGATGATGCACCAAGATAATGTGCGGCTGCATATTGCCAATGTTGTTGCTGAATATCTTGCAAAAATCAACGTGAAGTGCATTCTTCGCCCACCCTGTAGTCCGGGTTTTGCCCCATGTGACTTTTTTCTGTTCCCTAACTTGAAGAAACGCCTTCGTGGGAGGCATTATCCATCATTAGAAGCAGTAGTGAAGCCTGCCGAGGCGATTTTGAAGGATCTCTCAAAAATGTTTTCCGGCATATCTTTGAAGACTGCCAGAAACGCTGGGACAAGTGCATCACATTCAGGGGAGATTATTTTGACAAGTACCATCAAAATTATGAGGATGAGTAAAGGTACGTTGTCAAAAAAAAAAAAAAAAAAAACACACACACACATTCTGCTCATTCTTTATTGAACAGCCCTTGCAGTTTGAAGTAAATCAATCATCTCTGTAGGTTAACACCATTGAAGAATATCTAAATTAATATGCTAGCCAGTTCCTTAATGTAGCTCTGACCATTAGCCTTCTATGAATTAGTTGACCAGAATATCACTAACTTAAAATAATTCCCTGAAAATTCAGAAACAAACGCTACGAGTTTCAAAAACTGAAAGTGTTCATCAGTTTTCCATGTTAAAACCAAGCAGTATGCATGTGTGTGTGTGTGTTTGTGCTTGGCTGTGAGCACACACCCACAAACACACATACGCACAAACACACACAGAGAGAGAAAACATTGCACGGTTGCACTTTAATATCCTTAGTACTGAATTATTTAATAACTCTGTTTCATTCTCAAGGCAGTTCTTACGTACATTTACAAATAAATCGCATATTATATGATGGAAGCTGCGAAAACATAGACGAAAGAAAATAAACGTCTCAGCCAAATAAACACATAATTATCTAAAACAATGTAAGTAGATTATAGTTTAATGTTATATAGGAAATAAACATTTCACACATATACTTGAGCTATTCGTAGAAGCAGGAAACTAAATAAAACATTTATTCACTTCTGAAGCCCTCTATGCAAGGTGACAAACGCAACCATGCTGCTGTTTAGTATGTTATTGAATCACTAAGAGTTTTTTCCCTTTATAAATACGCTAACATTTCAGAGGCTTAGTTGTTAAGAAAATTCGGAAGTGCAGAACGTTCAGCGTCAAATTTGCTTCACAGTTTCAGAGCGTTCACGCAAGAAAGTCATTGATGTCATGTCACGTCAAACCAGTATATAGGCTGGCAGTTAATTCGTCACATTCATTTAGATTATTTAGTTGAAACCTCTATATACTGGTGACTTG
The DNA here is from genome assembly GCA_030765055.1 of Mantis religiosa. Lineage (NCBI taxonomy): Eukaryota > Metazoa > Arthropoda > Insecta > Mantodea > Mantidae > Mantis > Mantis religiosa. The sequence goes on along the minus strand of CM060950.1, from coordinate 25,147,756 downwards.
TCAGTTGAACAGAAATTTTACTAGCTAAAACATTACATAGACAATATAATACCTTACAAAAGTATTTTTAAATAACCTAATGAAATATGTATTGTGCATATTCCAAAATTTTACAATTTTTTTACTATTTACAACTTAAGGATACATTTATTTACCTTTACCTTGTTGCTACCTTGGCTTATGTGACACCCTGGTCTTCTGCTGTGCCATATAGCTCTTAACCTCCATATCTCCTTGATACTTAATTAGCCCCTTTCGTCCCCTCATCTTCTTTTCTTATATTCCTTACATTTCTTGCCCATTTGTTTTTTACTTTCTGTAAGAACTCATCCATAATTTTTACCTTCCTTTCCTCCTTTCCTGTTAACATTTATATAGCTACTATCCTCTTCTCTACTTTATCCCATTTTTCCTCCCAAGCCCTTTTTCGCCATATTGCAACTTCCTCGAATTCTTTTACATAGTGTTCTCTACTTTCTTTTCCCCCACACAATTCACACATTCCACTTTGCCTACCTCGTATCCCTCTTAGGAATATTGTTTCTTTTCTCATTCATGCCAGTCCTTCTCTCTCTTGCCTATTGCAGTAATCTACGTATGCTTCTCGTCCCCAGTTTCACAAAAGTATTTATGTATACAAACATGCATACCGAAATCTTAACATCGTTTATGTACGTTTATCTGGTTTAGCTAAGACTTTATTTTCTCTATATTTAAATGGTTTATACCATTCTAGGAAATGTTTTACATATATTTATTTACCGACCAGTAAGCATTTTCTGGGGGATCCTGAAATGTAATGATGAGTGTACTTTTGAGTTTTGTTACTGTATATTTCTATGACAATGTATTATGAATTTTTACACCAGAATAGTACGGAGCGTTTGTTAAATAATGAGTCCGTGCCCAGGCAGGTTTGTGGTCCAGCTTCATAGTTACGTATACTCTGTTTCATATGGTCCTTCTAATGTTTTCATATATATTTTGTTAGGCTGAATCTTCAACATATTGTGAAATCATAGTAAGACTTGTTTGGTTTTCTCAGCCTGTAACACTATATACCACTGTCAGGTAAAAGTAAGTGGTTTAATTTGTAACTTTGGAACGTTTATAATGATAAATTAAGACATACATTATTTAGTCCTTACAAATACCTAAGTCTAACGTGTTTCTTCAACTTTAGATTGAATATATTTTCTGTGGCATACAGAGATTATTGAAGCATTATAGTATATTTAAAGTTCATTCCCTGTTGTAGATTTAGAGCAGGTAGAAGGACCTCAAACCTGATAAAATGCACCTGAGCAAAATTCAAGACAAAACCCGGGCTTACACGCCAAACAAAATCGGACAATAATAACTTCAGCAGATAAAGGTCAATAAATAATAATAATAATGGCAAACCAAATGTTGGCCCCCATTAATGTTTTATTTGCACTTTGAATTAAATCAGTACAGTACCATTTAATAATCTGACTGCCATATGTGCATGTATGATTACACATATTAACAGTTTTATTAGTCACCCGTCACTTTATTAAGAAAATTATCTGCTTAATGATTAATATTTGATTAGTGATTTTAAATTGAACAATTAAAGGTTTAGAGTTGTGGTTTACTTCTGTTCAAAAAGAAAGAAAAGGTAGGCAGAAGTAGTTAAATTTTGATAAAAACAAAGAAATACTTCATTCATCAATTTTAGCACTGTTTGATTAACTGCAAACTCTGAAAAAATAACTTGATTGAACTGTTTATTTCTTAATGTTGTGTTTTCACAAATGTATGGAAACAGAGCTAAGCCCTCGCATTATATCTCTTGAGAAAGATATTCCTATGTCTTAAATGGTTTGATAATCGACCCATTAAAAGTGTCAAACTGAATTCAAAGAGAAATTAGATTTCCCTAGTTTTATATTTGCCTCATAAAACGCGTTTTTGTATTATACCTCGCATATGTGAAATAGTTTACTTACAAATGCCCAACGGCAACTTTGAATATCTGAAGAAAACTCCTTACAATAAACTAAATTGAGGTTCCATAGTTGCTCTCTCTAATACAGTTCATCAAGAAACCTTATGAACAAGATATTACTAGAGTAATATATGCGCCTTACTTCTATTTAGAGAACTTGGGAAGCCCCAATTGCAGCTCTAAAGTTGCGAGAGAAGGAAATAAAAAATCTACTTCCCCATAATGTGTACTCTGTTAGAGGCTCTCAGTTTGCAATACATCGGAAATGGGATTCCTGAGTTGAATAAATAATCGGGTCAGGAAATAGTGAAGATGGGTACTCATTAGCATATCAAAACAGTAACGATTTCTGATTTACAGGGTAAAGGAAAACATCTCTTTTGTTTTCGCGTTTTAGTTGACTTAACAGTTAATTGTTAATGTTTAACCTAGAAGGTTGCCTAATTCATCAAGATGACAACAATGGTTTTCCAGGATTACATTAATTCCAAACGTTTCTTTCTCTTTTTTAGCATTATATATATGGACCCGATCTCTTTCGGTACATTCACGTCCCCCAAAGAATATCGTATGACTAAACCATATCATCCTACACTTAATAATTACTTTTTCTTGTGAAGCTGTCGATCATGCTATTGTCCGAAGTAATAGTGCATTATTTACAAGCTAACAGGGAGCATAATATCCTAATTTCCTAATTGATACGTGAAGAAATTTTGTACGAAGAGTAACAAGCAGAACGGCGCGAAGAGAAGAAAACTGGTGATAGTACCGATTTTTTTTTTGTAATGTACGTCCTCCAACTTTAAGTCATTACGGACGAAGAATTAAACAAGTGAAATGATGCTCAAATATGTCTAGGGTCCATGAAGCTTTGTTACACGACATTCGTCCTTCAGGATAAGGGAAAACCCGGAAAAAACCTTATCCAGTTAACTCGCCTTAACCGAGATTCAAACTCGGGTCTACTTGAACGTGAGGCAGATACGCTACCATCTACGCTACGGAGGTGGGCTGCAAATCGTTTACATGTATTTCTTGCAAGAATACTTTATTTTCTACAGTTTTTCGGTGCCTTAGTTGCTTGTCCGTTATTAATGTTCCTGTTTGAGCCCTTGTTAGCTCATTATGGTGATGATGATGATGATGATGATTATTATTATTATTATTATTATTATTATTATTATTATTATTATTATTATTATTATTATTATTATTATTATTATTATTATTATTATTATTATTATTATTATTATTATTATTATTATTATTATTATTATTATTATTATTATTATTATTATTATTATTATTATTATTATTATTATTATTATTATTATTATTATTATTATTATTATTATTATTATTATTATTATTATTATTATTATTATTATTATTATTATTATTATTATTATTATTATTATTATTATTATTATTATTATTATTATTATTATTATTATTATTATTATTATTATTATTATTATTATTATTATTATTATTATTATTATTATTATTATTATTATTATTATTATTATTATTATTATTATTATTATTATTATTATTATTATTATTATTATTATTATTATTATTATTATTATTATTATTATTATTATTATTATTATTATTATTATTATTATTATTATTATTATTATTATTATTATTATTATTATTATTATTATTATTATTATTATTATTATTATTATTATTATTATTATTATTATTATTATTATTATTATTATTATTATTATTATTATTATTATTATTATTATTATTATTATTATTATTATTATTATTATTATTATTATTATTATTATTATTACTAAAGGACAGAGTCTGACTGAAAAATTCAATGCCATAGCCGGGATTTGAGCCACGGATTTTCTGGTCTCCGTCCAGCCGCTCTAAACCATTGAGCTACTATGCCCAACGTGCCGACATGACATCAAATTCTCCAACTGACTCGTATTTTTCCCGGTAAACCACTAGGAGTTCTCATAACACATGAGAAAACTATCTAAATGGCGACTTACTGTGCTGTAAGTACTTTAAGATCCGGGATTTCTAGTTTGGACCACTATTAGGTACAATTTATGGAAATTCTTTGTTTTTTCACACTAGCCGTGTGTATTATTATCATCATCATTATTCGTACATGTGTTTGAGGAGTATTCCTCTTAAATTACAGAAACATTTGCACCATCTCAATTCAAAGAGACTGAGTTCGAGATTTGAATTTACCCAAAATACTTTACTCCTAGCCATTCTTCAAATTGATTTACTTCCTGGATTCTAAGGTCTGTGGCGACCCCCATTCCTGGCTAACTGCTGTCGCTCTGTTGGCAATGTTAGCATACTTACGACAGGGAACCTTTGACGTAAATGCACACAGGGATGGCTTTAGTCAAACAATCTACAGCTAAAGCTCTTTTCTATATTTATATGCGACTATACCACTTCAATGCAAACGTAGAGAACCATGGGGAGAAACTTAATCTGTGGCTATGTGAGCATTGAGATATACGTTTAAAAATATTTTTTGTATTCTCAAAATCCATCTTCATCTCCCCCAGTCCATTTATTTATGGTCTTTAGGGGAAGTTTTGAGGTAAAGTTCCAAAGTGTTCCATTATTGCATTTTTTGGCAAACGTTCCTTTAAATAATCACCACCAATGGTTTCTGTGTTGACTTTACAATAGAATAAAACTCCCATATCTATAAATGCAACTTTTGTGCCGTGGTAATTCCTTTAATGTTATTTATTTACTGATTTGTTTTTGCAAAACCTGAATGCCATTTTCAGGTTGAGTGGTAAAGCAGAATTCAAATAGCTGCAGATTTCCAGGTTTCAAACCATTGAAAATATGTAGGGGAACATGGGGCATATCGGGGTAGTGAGCCAGAAGGCGATATACGTGTTTTCTCTCTAATAGGTGACACAATTTACCGGAATCTGTCAAAACTACGTCATCTCAATCACAGCTACTAGTACAGGTCAGTTGGCTGCCATAACAGAATCTGTTGTGTGCGAGTTGTGTGTTGGATACAGTTTCAAGCAGTTTTTACAAGATTCGTGATCTCTTTCAAGGCATGTAAGTACATCATATCTACGTTTAAATAAAAACAATAATTACTATGGAATATAACATTTAATTTACTTATAAATCCATGTTTTTCGATGAGTTTTTTTTTAACGTCGAACCATCTACAAGCATTAACCCAAGTTTGTGTTTGCGGGGCAATATGGGTGGGGAATAAGAGGGCACTACCTCCTTATGCCCCGGGTGTAAAACTCTTTCTGTGTTATTTATATGAATGACTACTCATGTTTCATGTGATTTCGGAATAGTGCGTAATTATGTAAAGAAGTCGCAGAGGCAGGAGTGGTCTTTAGTCTCAATGGAGGGGGCTGTGAATGCTGTACTTGATGGTTAAATGGGTCCAAAGGGCAGATAGTCGATTTCGAGTGTCCCAAACAGCTCTTGAGCGCTACGTTAAGAAGAAACGAGATGATCCTGATTATGTTGTTAAAATGTTCTCACATGCTGCAGCCGCTAGATGTTTCTTTCATGAAACCACTAATCAAATATTATGAGGCTGAAATTCACTCCTGGGCTAGATCTAATCCTGGAAAAGTCGTGACACTGTTTCGGGTTGCATCATTGTTTGGTGCCAGTTATATATGAGCCTCAACAATGAGCACGGCAGTCAACGGGTTTCGAAAAACAGGAATATGGTCTGTGGATATAAACATATTTGATGATGCTGATTTCCTACCGTCCAAAACGACAGATATTGAGCTTTCTTCTTGAGTTCCTGATAATGTTAATCCTTCATCTTCAACTTGTCTCTGGTTCAACTATGGGCAGAGGAAACATTGAAATCCCAAGCTGCAGTAGTTTCCAGAGTTCCAGCCCAGAAAATATCGCACCTATTCCATAGGTAGATCAGAAGAACAAGAGAGTTTCGAAAAACAGGTGCAAAAGCACAATGCTGACAACATCCCCTGATAAATATGCTCTATTGAATGCGGAATAAGAAAAATTGAATAAAAGATCTGTAAAGAGGCGTATTGCTCTGCCAGAAAGAGAAACAAAAGAGGAATAATCGAAATGAGGGCCTAGATGTCCTAATCCTCCTGTATCCAAACGTTCCAGAAGTCATTTGTCTGCTGGTAACAGCAAAGAAGTGGCAAAAGACGACGAAGATGATTGTCTTTACTGCCAGGATTAATCAGAAGGAGGATGGGTTAGATATTCCTGCTGCCTGCAGTGGGCTCATAATTCTTGTGCAGGTATAGAAAGTGATGATTAAGATGTTGTTCATATTTATGTAATATTGTGAGAAGTGAACTAAATGTAAAAAAAAACTGATCTAAAATTGGTCAAAGAAATAATACCCCTTACTGCCCCACCTATGGGGCAAAACGGGGCAAATGTACTAATTTTGTTTTTGACGTGATAGCTTCTCCAGTTTAATTTATGTTTTAGGTAATAATGCAATAATAAACACATGCACATTACCAAAACACAATTTCTAAATGTTCAAATGTGAAATATGGATGCACAAATATTAAGTACTCTGTCCTGCCCCATGTTCCTCTACTACTTATTCCATTCTTGTTTCCGTTCTTCCATCTCACATGATTAGCAGTGATCTGACTTAAAGGCATGTATTCCCTCCAAAGAGGGAAATTCAGCACAAAGTAAACACTTCACTTTGTGTGCACGTGCAGAACTCGTGGTCAGTCTACGTTTAATCTACTTCACCATGGTCAGTAAGTGTGTCAATGACATAGCCAATACTGGTGTTAATGTTTTCATGCGTTATTTAGTAAAGAAAATATAATTGCCAGCAATTAGTAATATTAATATAACTATTCTTCTCCAACGTTTCCACAATGTAGCCGACACACGGCCAGTGTGAAAGAACAATTAATTTTCATTAATTGACCTAATAGTGGTTAACTATAAAGCCCGGGCCTTAAAGTACTTACATGTTGTAAGTCGTCATTAAGGTAGTTGTCTCATGTGTGAATGAGAACTCCTAAGTGGTTTACTGGAAAAAATACGAGTCAGTTGGGGAACTTAATGCCATATCGGCACGTTGGCCATAGTAGCTCAATGGTAGATCGGCTGGACGGAAACGAGAAGATCCGTGGTTCAAATCTCGGCTGTGGCATTGAATTTTTCAGTCTGACCTTACGTTTCCACAATTTAGCCTACACACGGCCAGTGTGAAAGAACAATTAATTTTCAATATTTTTTTTTTGTATATTGCAAACACACTTTGGAAATCAAATGAATTTTCAATGATTACAACTGCCCGCCACGGTAGCCTAGATGGTAGCGTGTTTGCCTCACGTTCAACAGATCCCGAGTTCGAATCTCGGTCACGGTGAGTTACCTGGATAAGATTTTTTCCAGTTTTCCATTACCTGAAAGACGAATGTCTGGTAACTCTAAGCTCTATGGACCCTGGGCTCATTGACCATCATTTCACCCATTCCATTCATCGTCCAGATATTGCTTAACGTTGGAGGACGTAAATTACAAAAAAAGCTAGTAAATCATTGTAAATATACAAGTTAAGGCAAGGCTGCACTGAAAATTGAATTTTCCTTTTGGCAATTGTGGTAGCTTAGGGATTGTAGGGATTGATTGATGGCGTGCTATTTTTACCATTTGCAACATTTTAAGCCATCACGTGAAAATCTAAAGAGACCTCTAACAATCATTACTTTAAATTTAATTTTCTGAGAAACTTTTTTCTAACGCTTTTCAGTATACAAAATGCCTCACGCGTCAAAGTTTTCCATCTAACTTGGTGAAACCTACACGGTAGTTCCAAAATATGTAAATAATAAACTTCACATTCTATTTTTATTGTTAACGCTCATGTTTTGGAAATTATATGGTGTTAAGAAACAAAAATAGTTAACATTTTCAAACTTTTGAGAGTCAACACATGGAAAATATAATAGAACAAATGGTAAAAGAATGTTCCAAAAAGTAAGAATGTTGGGGTTTTAAAATTGCCCTCTACTACAAGAAAACAAAAACTCAATTTAAAAGCTCAAATTTTTTCTCGCGTAGAACATTTTTAATTTTTACAATTTTTTTTAAAAAATAATTAATAATGAATTAACTATTTGGTGTAGCAACATGACAATTTGCAAGCAAGTTTAATATGCTACTCTAATTATGCTGCTAAATTTTCTTATTGACAGGTTTATTTTTATAGAAGTTGGAATTTTCAGTGTAGACTTGCCTTAAAGAGAAAGTAATTATTTGGATATTTATTTTAACGTCACTTAAAATTTCATCGAGTTTCTAGGAATCGACACGCAAATAAGCTATAATTGATATACCAAGTTCTATGGTAGTGCATTACGCTCCGTCTTACGTTTATTTCTTAGCAATCTTTTGTCAAAGCTAAAACTTAAAAATAGGTTAATTGCACTATTTATGACAATTTATAAGTAGGGAAACATTGGGTAAGATCGGATACAGGGGTGAAAGCGGATACCAAGTTATGTTTTCCGGCGGTACGGTGTCTTCCGCCACCGACACATGTCACTTCTTGTTCCTAAGCTTATCACTTGTGTAGCGTGCATGACGCTCTGACGTGTTTTAACAGATTTATTGAACGCTGAAAAAAAAAAAGACAACGTTATGATATAATTGTTCATCTGATTCTTCGAACCTAAAATCAGTAAAACATGTGTGAGAGTGTTTTACGGGTATATATGGTAGTAGTCTTTGTGCTAAACTTTTAAATACATACCTTGAAAGTTCTTTGTTGGCTGTAGTTCAAAAGGAATCGAGAGTATTGTTGCATATATGGGTTGTGCAAGGTCTGGAAATTACTATAATCATTGTTATTCAAAATTCATTTTCTGTACCTTGAGTTTGGGTAAAGCTTAAATTCTGCTGGCACCCAAAATATGTACTTTCGACTGGTGAATCACGCATTCTGCTGATCAAAGGAAATAATGCACAGGTGGCCAGTAGCAGGTCTGAGCATGTTTTCAATGATGCAAACAGTGATTGCACAACATGGTCATAGCGTGGGATTGGTATTGGGATTGGGATTTCATTACGGGGATTCGGTACTTATGCCACCATGCTGGGCCCATTGTTCCTATGGCTCCAAGTGGGGACACCCCCGGGAGGAAGGGTGAGTTGAAGGAGACAGAGGGCTCCCGACTCAAGGAGTCACGACAGCACAGAAGGCAGGGCCTCTACCGTTTATGTGGATAGAGACCTCCCCCGACTGGCCAGGACAAGGAACCCGCTCCTCTGCAGCGGGTCGGAAACGAACCCAGCAGCCAAGCCCTAATGGTCCTAGGCAGACGATCCGAGCCCCAAAGATCCCTAGCTGGCGGTCCTGAAATGGTCCCAGCAGAGGAGCTGAGGCCGGCAACCAACCTACCAAATGAGGAAGTAGTTTCCTCAGAGCATTTCGCCCTGCCATGCACCGCCGAGACACCCGCCGACACTTCTACCCTGAAAGAGACCACCAGATGAGAGATGATATGAAATGATAATGGAGATGAAATGGAGGGACAGCAGTCGCCTTGCGATTAGGGAAAACCCCGGAAAACCCCTCAGGTCAGGTATGTCGGTGAAGGGAATCGAACCCGGGCCTCCCGAAAGCGGGCCACAGAGTAAACCTCCTGAGCCATCCCGTTCGATAGCTAGTGTGGGAATTTCTTAATTGGCTTTTGAGTAGGACACCTATTTAAGCTTGGTTGAGTTAGCGTAGCGTGGATTTTAGGGTGGACTTTAAGCTGGGCATCATGCTGATGGACTTGATGCTGGAAGTTTATTCAGGGAACATGAGCAGGTCACACATTAAGTCTGGTTTCTCCGGAGTTCACGTTGGTTCTAAATTCGGTCTCGTCATGCCGCTAATCAGTGGTGGCTACTCTTCGCTTCGCATCCTCAGCCATTTATAAATACACATCTCCAAGGTAAGCCCTGATGGGTCTTTGATATATCAATGTAATTATCAACACCATTCAACCCCGAGTCTCTTCAAGACTACGGGAGTGACTTATCTTGAGAACCAATCATTAGGTAATAGTAAGTTGGCATTTTATACAACTTTATGTTGTCTCTATTTACCTATCTTTAACTTAAGCATAAACTACCTCTGCCACTTAGCTCTATAATCCGATCCCCTGTACTTTCAGCTACGCCCCCGGTTGCACAGTGGATTGTAAACCCTTGAGGTGAAATCCCAGTAAGTGCACACAGTCCTATCCACAACATTATAGTCTAAAACGCTCGGTTTACATCCATATTTGCAACAGTATTATAAAATACGGCTGTTGGGCAGGACCGGGTGTGACAGAATAGGTTAATCCCCAATGCATTTAGATATTTGTCGTCAACTCGTACAAGGTAGCTGACTATTGTGTTACAAATTAATGTAATGTTTAGTGTACTTTCACACCGGTATTATTATTCTAGGCTACAGTGGCAAAATGCCAAAGATTTACATTCATGAAACCAATCGCCAAAACGTTCCTTTTCTGTGTCACCAAGACATATAGTCCCCAAATCCAACATATCAGTGGCCACTTTCCAAATGATCAACATGAACGAGGCTTATAATAACTATGTCTCCTTATAAAAACAATCTCATTGAAAAGAAAAGAAGTAAGGAACCTGGATAAAAGACATACGTAGACAATTGATCTAAACAAAGAAATTTAATGTTCCATATACTAGTAGCTCGGTTAGTGAGTCATTCCTGAATTTCTGGATAATAGCAATCCAACACGTCTATTTACAAAGAGAAGGGATGGTTGGGTGAGATGCAAGTTTTTCAGATGGGCTCATGAAGGTCGCATGGGATGGGAATGTGACGAATTGGACATGTACACATGTGTACCATGTCTTAGAAACAAACACTAATACTACTGGGTTTTGCCCCATTGAGAATCAGGTTCTGCCCCGGGTAGGGGGTAAATCATTACTTTATAAAGTGTATTGCCATTTTCATTAAATTGAATATAAAACCGAATATTGATATATTGACATACGCATTTTCTGTAAATCATTCAGTTGTTCAGTAAACATGACTTCTGTTATTACATATTTACAGCGCCAATATTTTGTTCGTGTTCTTTGGGTCCCACTGAGCGGGATGGCTCAGGTAGTTTCCTGTGCCCAGCATTCGGGATACCCATGTTCGAAAGTCGGGGCTGACATACCTGACCTATCAGCTTTTCAGGGGTCTTTCCGGGTCGCTAGGTTAAAGCTGGGTTGGTTAATTACATCCCCCGAATTTCCTGTCCCTCCATTTCATCTCCATTATATTTCATATCATCTCCCATCAGGTGGTCTCTTTCAGGGTAGAAGTGTGGGCGGGTGTTTTGGCGATGCATGGCAGGATGATGTGCTCTTAGCGAACCATTTCATCCTACCGCAGGAGGTTTCTATATACGTAAAATATAGGGTTCATGCCCTCTACGCTGTAGTGCTTCCTTGGGACGGCTGCCCTCTGTCTTCTCTTGCGCCATCCTTCCTCCCAGGGAGGCCCCACTTGGAGGCATAGGTACATTAGATGAAGACTTGTTGCAGTGCCGAATCCCCTCCGTAGTACTGCTAATCATAATCCTTAGGGTTTTGGTCTTACCCCATGTTCCCCTAAACAATTCCTGAAAATATTGTCGCGCGACATCATTTACGTCTAGCCAAGTCAGATGGCAGGAAGAGTAGGAGATGGATAGCGTTATAGCAACGCCTACGCCAATGAACAAGCGCCTACGGAGGCGAGACAGGGTGGAGAGTGGGGAAGCCACGGAGGTGGCTGGATCTTCGTTCCTCTCCTCTTGCCATTTCGAAAGACCGCGTAGCCTCTCGTACATCTTCTTCTCCATTGTGGAGAGTTCTCCAGAACTGCTGGCTCGCGTATAAATAGGAGCGTGGGCCTGCAGAGTTTTAACGTTTTAAGGCAAGGTGCCAAGTAGTGAGTGCAGTGTGTTACGTAATTCTGCTGCAATCTGCAAGTGTACCAAGCGCATTTCTACAGGAATAAAGAACGATTTGAATGTCTGCAAACTTGATTTTTAATTCTTCGGACCCACAAAGTCACAATATGCTTTTCCGTACTTATTGGCATGCTTCGATCGAAGTGAGGTCTGAGGTCAAAATATGCAGTAGAATAATATGTACAGATAATTTTTGTTTAAATACAGAGGAATTACTCCCATTAGTCCTGGACCCGTAGGACCGAGGACCCAGGCATCCTTCTACCCGCGAGCGATGGATAACTCCGGGGCTCTTTCCATAGGGCAATACCTGGAATCTGAAATGCCCCCCCCTGCTGAGAACAACGTCAAGACGGGATGGAAGTGGATACGCCACTTACGCGCGTCAACACCGCAGGGATGACTACCGATAACCTCGGTGGGGCCGAATAGTGATCTAGCACACCTTCTACTAGCTCTATAGGCTAGTACCCGGGACTTTTTAGGCAACTCTCTACCCCCTCCGGGCGGCCGTAGCCTGGCCGGAAGTACCCATTTACCCGTGGGTGTCGGGAACACACTGCCCCCTCGAGTCCAACCCAATCCGAACAACTCCCCTACGGGGGGATAATAACAAATATACCGCTTTTTCATTCGGTTCAACACGAAAAAAAAAAAAACAGTTCCTATTCATTAGAGGATGGGTGTTTTCTTTCCTTGCGCCATATCATAATTCTAAATTAATCCACACCACTGACCATTTGCACACCACCTCTTTAGCGTAAAAAGAGCAACTCAGTTTGAGTAAGCCAGGCTAGTAGAGTAATTGACAGTGCTTGTTGAACTGATTGAGTTCCTATTCCCGACGCATGTTATACAAATATAATTCGGACTCCAAATAGTAAAGCTTAGAAACTTTCGGGCTTGAAATAAACTAATAAAACGGAATACTTTCATGTTGGAATTTTGTTGTTGTAAGTTACGTCCTCCAACGTTAAGTCACGTCGGACGATGTATGAAATAGATGAAATGCGGCTCAAATGAGTCCGGGGACCATGGAGCTTAGAGCTACCCGACATTCGTCTATCAGGATAAGGGAAACCCCGGAAAAGCCTTGTCCAGGTAACTCAGCCTAACCGAAATTCGAACTCGGGACCTCTTGAACGTGAGGCAGACACGCTACCACCACGCTACCGAGGCGAGCATTCTTATAATCTAATCAATTAAACTAGAAAACATAAGAGAATAGTGTTACATATATATTTAAGTAGTTAAATGTGTGAAAAGGAGATGCAGCAGAAAAGCAGAAATATTAGTATGGTAAGAAACTATTCAGAAACATAAATAGGATATAGTAAGAAATATAAAATAGTAAATACGAGGAGCATGTTAAAAACGTATTTTAAAGAACTTGAGAAAACCAAACATAAGGACCCCAATTCCATTGAAGTTGTTCACATGTAAGTAACTAATGGCAGAAGACTTGGAGGAATTTTTTAAACATTCTGAGCATCAGAATATTCCCTACAAAATAACTTAAGAGGCAGTAAAAATAAGTGAAAGAGGTAAATGTAAGGATAAGAAGTGGAAAAGAATATGGACCAGGAAATATTCCATGGGAAATAAGGAAATCTGGAAGTAAAAGTTATGGAATCTTTGTAAAAATTATTAATATTTTCCCGCAGAAGACCTATAGTGATTAAGCGCCATGTTTGAGCTGAGAAATCGCGAGAAATGAGTAAAAAAACTGAGGTAAACAGCGATTTTCTAGATGCTTAATTTCTCGAGTCCTCTGCTCATAAATGTTCTTTGGTCTGTGGTCTATACACAGTCATCATTTTATTTCTATAAACTGACACAGTAGTTTTTCAAAATGGTTTTCATCAACATGCAGATATTTTCGACAGCTTTTCATGAAATTTGTATTCACACAAGTATGTTTTCTGCCTTATTCCTTATAAGTTCTGCTTTTATATCTTCGTTCACTTAAATATCATTTTGTGTGTTATTTCTACACACACTAGTTTAGGTTTACCCACACATAATAATTGCAAATTTTGTTTAAATATTTTGAGAAGTCTTGTATTGTTGAAAATACACACTGATACTTGTGATACGTTAATTAAAAATGTTGAGGTATTTGCACAATATACTTCTCTAAAATATTTTAAAAAGTGTAGGTATTATTATCCAATGTGCCTTTACGGCACAACACACTCCAATATCTTTATATTATTAGTTTGAATTCGTGTCTGACACACGCATTTCTCGCTATGGACAAAGCGCTGGCCTACGTGAGCGGAATACGCAAATATATCATTCAAATAGTTGGAAGGATTCGTAGATATGTTCCCTACCAGCCGCTGTATCAGTCCATTTCTTATTGGTTTGCCGTAAAAGATCTGGACATCACATCAATGTGTGAACATGGGTATATTTTAGTCTGAGGACCGAACGAGAAAGGAGGAAGTAAGACGAAAATAAAAATAAGTGATAGAGTCAGGTGAATTATGAAGATGGGCATAGTATAGGCTGATTAGTATTTCCTGAAAACCATTGCGAATTTTTTGGCTCAATTCCTAGAGCTGAGCGTACGTCTTTTTTACTTAACACATAACATCAAATGCTGAGAGGAGAGAATGTGAATAGACTTGTGTCAGTCGAATCATATAGGCGAGCATATAAAGTTAAACGTAGTCGGTGTATATACCGTTTATAATTCAATAACATCTGTAAGAAGTTAAAAGGAAATACATACTCTTTAAAAATCCTATTTCAGCCTTTTCGTCTTTTATAATCTCCTGTCCGTATGTATCACAGGGTAACCTTTGATTACAGAGCTTGTTCTAGGATCACAAGTTCAGATATGATTTTTGGAGATAGGGCATTCACAGGGAGAGCGACTCCGGTCACTATTACAAATGGCTTCAGCTGCAAGGAAATGAAATTTCATGCATATTCATGAAGGTTTTCGAAATCACGGCCGTGGAATTACTCGCCCTAGAGACATGGGGTCTACCGTTCCGTAGTAAATGCGTTTTAGATATGGATTTTGTTAGGTGAACTCTTGTTCCTAGTGCACTGAACAAGTAGATATCACTTCTGGCAAATCGGATTTCTTATTTGATTAATATTCTCTCTGCTATATCCCTACTATAATATTCTTTATTCGAATGTCAATAGAGAATCTGCAAGTTCTAGATCAAGGACGTCACTTCCAGAGCTAATCGAACTTTTTTGTGTGTAGGTTACATTTACCTGCCTAAGGCGCGGCGAAACCGGATTCAGTTCCGGTATTGGCGTGGGATTTCTCCCCACCAGGAGGTCTGTTTACGGGTTCACTCAGCCTATAGATTATAGCCCGGAAGGAAGGCACTATAAGTGTGAATTTACCCTCCATCTTGTCCCCAATACTTCCTACAATCGGGTAAACACAGCCAACTAAACTGATTGATTCTGTTAAAAGTCGCGTGGCAGTCTGATGAGTGCAGTGGTGGTTACATTTGTTAAAGCAGAGCTTTTATATGCCTTACTAACGTTGAATAAATTACGAGCTTCAGCCCAAGTTAGCACTTCAATGCGGCTCATGCTGGAGCATATAAACCAACCAAGAACCACCGATTTGCGCAGTTCAGGAAATCATGGTTTGGATTTGTACACACTTCTCCCAACTGCCCATTTTTACAAGCAAATTACTGGCCATATTTGCTACTGCTACCAATCTGAACAACTGCATAGCATATTAACATTGAACAGAAGTCTGCTACCCAGTGGCGTTTCGGATGGACATCTTCATTGCATTCCACATATAAGTTCATCCAGTTTGCTGCGGCAAATTGAAACAGCAATATTTAGAATGAAACCAGCAAGGGTACAAATCGTGTAAACTAAGGGACCATGTCACTATTTAACAATGCAATGTTGACAGTTTCAGTGCACTTTGTAGATAGATCGTTACGATTGTTTTTAAAAGTCCGAAGCAGCATAAGAGTAATATGTATTTATCACCGCGTAACAACTGTTCCATGGCAAAACAACTGTATTAAAACATATTAGTTCTATAGAACTGGTTTTGTCAACTTAACGGTTGGCTCTGGTCAGCAATGTGAATTATTGCTCTCACAATGCCAATATGAGCCGTTTAACGTTGTTACTACATCCTCCAGTCATATTCAATAATATCCTATTCTCTTCGTGCTTACTTAGCCAAAACTTGAGTTCAAATGTATGAATTTGATTACATCCAAAAACCGAAAGACACACGTGACTCACGTCACCTGTTTGTTTACGTGCCAGATATAAGGAAGAGGAGGTTGTAGGGCACTCTTTGTGTGCTGATCAAGCCATGGTCTAGAGTAGTGGTGTCCTTGAGGGGAAACGGGGTGGTGCCTTTCTCCCCTTCTAGTTCACCTCGCAGGTGACGTAATAGATACTGGGATGAGGAAGAGCGTGAGGAAGATTCAGTGGCGGGTTGTTAAACCATTTATGCATATCTTTTATGTGCATAATATGTATTGAATACCATTGTGAATTATACCTTTATCACTACATTTTAATAATTTTTAGTTAATAATTTAAGTGAAGTTCTCATTCTTCTTAGCTATTAACTTTTCGATGTCGGGCTCTGTAACGGGACCTGTTGACTGTCCGCCGCTCACTTGCATTTGTTTTAAAACACAAAGAGGTGTAGACGTACCGCAATAGCCACTGCCAGTCAGCTGTTCCGCTACACCTCCACGCCAGTAAGCGAAAAGCTGAAGAAGGGGAAAAGGAGGGGTGTCACCTTCAGCTACACTCGATGGCACCTCTGATCTAGAGAGTAGTGAGGACTAGAGGCAGGGTAAAGTCACTCTTACAGTGCCTTCCCTCCCGCCCCTGCTACAGATGCTAATTGAATAGCTGTCCCTAAAAGGTTAAGAATTGCCTTATGGTCCTAGGAGTCAGCGCGCTGATGCTTGTCTGTGGCTCGAGCAACAAGCAGTCGGGAGAAAGGGGTATCCCCTACACAGGAGACATCCTAGAATAATAAGTTAATTTATATATCTGTTTTTGTAATGAAAGAAAAGTTATTCTACGGATAACGTAAACCATGGCCTAATAGCCCCAAGCTGGGTCTGAGCATGCCAACGTGTTTGCCGGCCTCACACCCACATATGCAAGGGAGGATAAGTGGTCAGCATCTCGGCCGTAAAGTTAGCTTTCTAGACCAGGGTTCGCTAGCTCCTCAATTTCCTCACGGTGCCTATAGGGCACCGGTCCTATAATCGGGATTTAAAATCCGCATCTCCAAGGAGTGGGATCGATCCCGGTTGCACTCCGGGCGGAGAGATCCAAAACACAGTGTTCTAGTCCACTACGCCTCGGTGAACCATATTAAATTTTAAAAATTAATGAGTTACAATTACCGAAAGAATGTTTTTGTAACTTTGCATAAGTTCAGCTACTGATATGACAACATTTTGAGTACAATATTTTTCTTCATCCTAGATTTACTAATGGGACATTAATTATGAAAATTCCCAAAAACTTGCACTTTTGGTTGTTTGAACTATTTTGTTAGCAGGATGCTCCTCTTTAATTTGATGTACATATGTTTTATAATTAGGTATAACCTAAACATATAGTCAAAACATATAGCCAAGGTACATCTTAAATATGCCTTTAGACATGGCATTGTACTGCCATACTGTGCTGTGAATTGTGCACTTGACAGAAATAAGAAGCATAATTGCTGCACATTATTGAGTACAGTGATGAAAGTTAGCACATCTTTGAGGGAAATTTCACACTACGAACTGCTACTTCTATTAAATGTGGTAATCCATGCGATTAAGACATGCGTCTGATTTATTGTAAACATACACGAGTTTGGTTCCTTCATCTTTCCTTTAAACAACCGTTTATGTACATAAATAACATTTTCTGGAAATGTATGGAAGTTAGTGACATTTTAGAGTGATAAAAGCTATCTAAATTCTACCTTTCTTAGTAGAAAACATTGTATTTTGGTAAGAGCAAATCAATAAACTTGATAACGTATACATTTACGTTCTGTAAAGTTTTCTTTCTAACACCTCCATGTTTGAGAGATAGCAAATTTACTCTTAGTGAGATAAAACGTATTATCATCAAGAAAAAGGAACAACAAGAAAATGATAATCAGTATATGCTAACACAAAATCAGACGTAAGTTAGAGTAACTGCTTTGGAATTTATAAAATTTGCAAGTTGTGTGGTTTCATTATGTAAATTGACTTTCATTTGTCCGAACGAAGATACGCTGAATCAATAGAACGGTTATGTTTCCCATTTAGCGATCCTGAAATATTTACTCAGTATTAAAGGATTCGTGAACTGTAAAGTTTGTGAATCAGCTGTATAGGTCAGGTCAGCAACTCTGGATCACTTCCAAAAATGATTTTCGGAAAGATTGCTCAATTCAATGGAAGTCATATAGTTGATAGTAGTCGTATGTCAGCTGGCAGTTTAGCTAGAACCTTGCCAGTTTCTGGAAAGTTTGGCAAAGCAAGCAAGCGAGTAAGGAAGAACAATTTTTCAATTACGGTGGATTTAGGCAGGGTACTATTCGCTCATCTGTGCGGGCTGTAGGGTGGGAAGTAAGTCTTTGGCTCGTTTCCAGACCGCTGAAGTGTTTCAGGTGCCTTCGCGTGACACTAAATCCACGTTTGCGGCAGATCAACTAATCCCAAGGATTTTATTTCTCTTCTTCTTATTTGATATATGTAAATTCATCACATAAATAAATTTCTACTTTTCCCTTAGCAAAGGAGCGAAGAATACTCAACACCTAGAATGTAAGATACTTTTGAAAAACTTTTGAAATAAAAATTCAGGAGAAACTGAGCGGCAAAAGTTACGCTGTCGTAGAAAAGTATGTGAGGGCATCTTGATATTAGCGCATTCTAGGTTCAATTCTTAGTGCTTCTTTCAGATATTTTGTAGTAGTATATATTTAAAATGAGTTACTGCACGGCTGGATTATCATTTCAACCCCCATATTTTAAGCTTAGAGGAGCAGTGCTCAATTTTCAAATCAGTATTATAGTTGATTATTATAGTCAAGGTTTTTGAGTTCCAGCTGTACTTCGATTCTGTAGAGGGAAGAACAAGATGTAGAAAACTACAAAACGGAACTTTTATAGCTTTATTGAAATCTCACTAATTTGCGGTTTATTTTTAAATTTTATACACACTATCATTTTAGGCAAACTAGTTTAAATATAACTTTGAAATGATACTGTATGTGTGCTTAAAATTCCGCACCGCTTCACAGTGGAAAAAGTCCTTAATTGTAGAAGGGTAATATTTAGCACATTTTTTTATTCATAAATTGCTACTATATTTAAATATGGCAGCTTCACTGAACTAGAGCCATGTGGGCTCTTTATTTGCACGTATAATTATTTAAAATAATTTGACATAAAATATTGAGTTAGATGTCTGCAATTTTATTTCAAAGAAATTTTTCTATCACTAAAATATTTTGTAGGCACTATAAAATGTTGTAATTTGTACTAAAAAATAAACAAATATTTACAATGAGAAATAACATCATACTTATCATTATGAATCAAATTTGTCCTTAATAATATCACTAGTTACCTTATTAAAATAATAATTGCTGATGCTTATCAGTGAAAATGTTACATATCTGTGATCAAGCTACTACCTTATTTAGTAAATAAACTGATTGGAAATAAATGGGTTACGTAATTTAAAATGCACGCTTCTAAATCACATGAAAGATTACAACGAATATCTTATATAGTTTCTGAAACTATGTTTCTCAGAACTCAGTAGATTTAAAGTTGATTTCAAATCTTTTCTTAAAAAGGAACGGTTGCTTCTTACTTGAAATTTGTCAGACTATACAGCCATTAGTTGTTATTTTTCAAACATTCTGTCACAAAATAAAATCTAAATATTTAATTCGGATTACCGCGTCAAAAACAAAAAAACCGATGTTCTTCCAGATCTTCACCTACATTCTCCCTTAAGCTATCGGGTTTGTTACATACACGGATGCTGAAGTCCATCTTCTCTACTGGCTCGTTGTTCTTGGTTCCATTTGAAATTCAGATTAACACAAGGTATTTTTTTTTTTATAAATTCCTCATACTGGAGGAACACCATTTAGTACGAGCAGCTTCGCCACTCTGAAAATGGGCATTCTTGAACGTCAGTTACCATTCTGTTAGCCGCTCATTCGCATAACGTGGGAGAACGTTGGACTGATGGAACGAAAAAAATAATATAAAGAAGTGAAACTGAATAACTGAATTATGAGGAAAAACATCACTTAGGAATATGTCAGAGTAATCAGCAAAGAAAACAAGATTCCGTATTCCAATGTTTACGTTGCCATGGTTAGGAAACTAACAGCGTCAAATAAATTGAATGAGCTACTGCCCAGTACTGAAGTGATGCAGGAGAGGTAAACATACATAGGTATACAGCTGATAGTGAAAATTTAAAATAAAGGGAATATTTGACTATTAGCGAAAAAATAATCGCCATTAAATCCATAAAATTCTTAGTAACCTTATGCGTGTACACTCCTGAAAAGGTTAGCAAGGGAAGGGTGAAACTTTAGAAGCCCGAAACAAAACCTTAGAAACCACAAAGATAACAGAGTAATGTAGAAGAATGCTTGGAAAAGAAAAAAAGGTTTAATATGCCATAATTAGATTAAGACGTGCTGTGATTGATCGTACTTTGCAATCTTTGAATAGACGAAAATAATTAGGGTTGCTCATTCCCTGCGTTTAAGGAAGGCCGAGTTAGGTACATTTGGACAATTTTGAGACATCCTAAATAATAGGTTCTGAAGGTTCAGTGAGTTATATCTGACAAAACAATACATTACGATGGGTTTCTAATTTTGAAGAGAATATAACTCTCATAATACTGTCATCCGAACGTCGGAATTCCCGATAGAACCGGCCGGCAGTAGGGCCAGACCGGAAGCATTCAGCCTACGCCTACCCAATTATCACGTATCACTAACTGAGGGGGATGATTAGAAGAGCGTCACGAGCCCTGTAACGTATCTTTCCCCTCCCACCAGACGTCTGGAAATATCGGGATAATTGTGCGAGCCGCGAATCTTCAAGAAACGGCGACCATCCCTATATAAGGCCTGCACCGGACGAGTCAGACAGTTCTTGGCGAGCAGCCGTGAGGAACGCCGTGTGAGTGAATGGACCGGAAGACAGTACACGTGCATCAGAGGAGTTGTACGTAATTGTGAGTGTAGAGTGTACCTGGGACCAGCGATTTGACGAATTGTAGTTGTGTGCATTACGTAATTCTGTGTAATCGACAAATGTTCCAACTGTAATTCGGTGGAAATAAAGAACATTTCGAGTTTGTGCAATTGGACTTTTAATTTTACAAACCCACAAAGTCACAATACCAAGTCGTGGTAGATGTGAGGCTCGTATCTGTAAAGTCCACGGTAGAAATCACACCAGGACCATTCTCCTTGAAATTTTCTCTAGGGATTTTCTAGGCCCAGAAGGTTCCATTCCCAATCATTTATATGCTTCGCGACATGTTTCATTTGTATTCACAACCTGTGGTGTTGTATGTAGTAATAACGGAATTAAATACTGGTAAAATCGTATTTGTCCTGCGCCGTGGCGTAGCGGGCTAAGGCATGATGCCTTGGTCCCTAGCCACGGAAATCGGCCCGAGTTCGATCCCACACATATGTTGGGGATTTTATGTCCCGGGTATAGAACCGGTGCCCACTCAGCATCGTGAGGAAAGTGGGGAGCGTACGCCAGGTAAGCGACCCAAGTCACGGGAACCAACATTCCGGCTGGGGAATGCCAAGATGTTGACCACATCTCATCCCCGTATCGGTTGGATAATCGTCCACCTCTGCCGTCCGTAAGTGGTCGTGAGGCCGGCAGTCCCGTTGGTAGGCCTTGGCCCTCCAAGGGCTGACGCGCCAGTGGTAACAAAAAAGACCCACTTACTCTTTAATTGTAACAAATAAAACTAAATCTGATGGTAATCGTTGTCCGCTAGCGGTTTACAAACTTCCATCAAGTCGGCGCAGGACTGTCTCATATCAAAACACATATAAAACAGCCCTGTTGTGGATATTGAGGCTAAAAGCGAGCTCGCTGCAAACGTGACAAATACAAGTTTATCCTTTTTGGTTCTATGTACTAAATGTACTATCATCTCTAAAATAGGACAGTAGGTAGAAGGGTTCGTTTCGGATCAATTAACAAGGTCATTCAGGCGTCTGTATGTCTGGACGCCTGTCAAGGTCATGCAGGAGTAAACATGTTTACTCTTGGATGACCTTGAAGAGTATATATATCTGAGACCGAGTTCAAGGACATATAAGAAGTAAATAGACGTTTTAAGACCAATTTCAAAGTCATCTAGCAAGGAAACATACGTTTAAGAGTAATTTCAACGATATCCAAGCGTCTCCAACCAGGCGTCGCAAGGCCTAGTTGTGTATGATGGGCCGATTTTAACCAAAGGAGAGGGGAACTGGGGGAGAACCTCTGTGGTGTTTGCATGACTGTAATTTTAAAACAAAATGACAAATAGTGTTCGGTGGGGGGCTATGGCTTTTGTGAAGATACTATAAGAAATAAACTGTTTCACACAACAAGTGTTATTCTTTCTCAAGAGGGCAAATTTTGTTCTATTTAACACTTGCAGTCTTTTAAAATTAGCGTCCGTCACTGACCCAGACTCTGAAAACATGTTTGTGTACACGGCAATACTTAGGTTTTAATATTAGCATTCACCATTGACCCTGGCTCAGGAAACAGAGATGGTAATGTAGGTGGTAATGTGAAAGCTTCTCAAAGTCCCTGAAATCGACTGCTCGTCTTGCAACACCTCTAGTGAACGCTCACTAGGTTTTAAAATTAGCAGCCCGTAAATGTGTGCTGGCTCTGAAACATGATATGGAAATATATGTGTTTATATCAAGTTGTGAAGTCACATCACGTTTCCAAAATGCAATGTGTTTTTTTGGAAATGTCAATTCATGATGACAGGAGAAAATGTATTTATATAGATGAATAAAGCTTCCGGAATAGAAAAATAACTGTTTGTTTTTCTAGCGTTTGTGACCTGAGAGTGTCTGAAAACTTTACATCCTTTAGCAGTTGCTTATGGCACTCAGAACAGTTCAATAACGTCCCATTCAAAAACATATTTTCTTTAAAGTGCAGTGCGATCAATGGAATACAGGTGGCCTTGTGTGACCTTCAGAACTTGTAAGTGCTGGTCGTTCTATAGTGTCTAGGAACTTCTGTTCTCTTTGCATGGCCAAGAGATAAAATAAAATGACTTGCCCCTTGAAACAAAAGTGTAAGTATTGTAAAATTATAAAATATATCCTGTAATATATATGAAATGTTTAATGCTATAAACATGTATTTTAACTGAATGGAGTATTTTAACGGCATCTGTAGTTTTTGAGCAGTAAGGCCTTATCTATTTTATCAGTAGGATAACTGGATTAGTTCGGAGGGAACTCATACGCGGAAACTTCCCGGGGTTTGTTGTATGTATGCTCCAAGTAGGGTATCCGCGAACGGGAACGATTAGGCGAGAGGAGACACAGCGGACGTCCCAGGAGTCACGACTGTGTAAGGGCAATGTCCCTACATTTCGCTTAGATGGAAACATTCCCCGGCAGGCCGGACAACAGACAACCTACCCTACTGTGTTTCGGAAACTGGCCCACAACGAGACCTGGGTGCGGAAACTGGCAACCGTAATTCCGGAGGAGGAATTAGTACACTGTGAGCCTATCGTCCTGCCATGCGCCGACTTTACCAATTACAGAAATTTCTTCCATATTGCAGTCGGTTACCAACTTCCCGGAAAAATTCAAGAAAAATATTTCAGCTGCAGTGATAATATCCTAAACAACTTGTATTTTAATAAAAAGCGCTGGTGCCATTTCTGGCAAAGTCAGACTTTTCGAACAATTTGAATCCTCAGGAGATACTAAACGGAAACACCAAGCATGCTTTTATTGTTGAGTTATGCTACTCAGATCACAGAAACAAACAAACACACAACACGCGCGTGGTCACACACACATGCACACACAAACATACGCGAAAAGGTTTTACAAGAAATGTTCTTATTTTACTCATAGGGTCTGAAAACGTGTAATTCTGGTGAAATCTCGGAATTAAATTATTGCTGTAATACAGTACTTCCCCTGCTTAAGTGCAATTTATTTAAAATAGAAACCATTAGGACAAAGTATTGCAAAAATATACAGTAAGTGTTGACAGAACACATAGGTTGCAACGATTTACTCTTACAGTTGTTTTTGTAATACGTACAACGCTTAAGAATTTATTCAAAGTGCCGCAGATTCAATATATTTGCCCAACAGAATGTGTAGCTCGAGCTTTCTGGGAAATTTCTCAGAAGTCCTCCCCATTCTGAATAACATATGTAAGTTTTTCTGTCACTTCTAACTTGCCACATGTAGACAAAACCTTGCTAACGTAGATCTACTTTAATAGTATAATTTAAGTGAAATTATTTTATCCCATTAATGATTTTCGAGATGTTCTTTGCTTTTAGTTTCAATTTGATCATATTTTTATATACTAAAAGCTTTGTCCGCACATTCGTGTTTATCTGTTGGTTTCATAGGATCTTAATACAGTTAGAAAGGTGATTTGTGTTGACCAAATTTTTAACACTTCTGACTTCATCCTAGTTATATCTACAATTAAATGGCCTATTAAAGTACGTTCTTAAACGCATATCTCCAAATTAGCATAGATGAAGAGATAAATCGTTGTGAATTAGGTAATTGAGAATGTAGTGTGATTGTAACACCTCAATTTAATATTATAAAGATATGTTTCACACTGAATAATATTTTAACTGCATTGATTATCGTGTGGCAAAAACCAGCTTAGCCCTAGCAAAATCCAAGTGAACTCTTGATTCTGTCCACAGATGGCTCCACAGGTAATATTTTACACCGGAAAGGAATCATTGCAATTATTTATATAAATTCTCAAGTGTACGTTATTATGTTATTGTCGGGTAGCCTAGATTTGAGTGCGTGTTATGAATAATAAATGAGGAGTAGCAAGAATGAGTTAAGTTAAAATATTTAACTAAATAAACAAATGTGTGTGAGAACAGAAGCCTTCTAAAGCGAATATATATATACAACTTTTTGCTAAACAAAGCTGTAGATCTTCTGAAATAACAAGCTGCTTTTTTGATATATCTGAAATATTTATGGCCACAAAGATGTATTTCAAATGAATGACTCATTTTAACGGGATCTGTAATCTTTGTGCTGTAAAATCTTATTTATCTTTACCAGTTGGATAACTGGATTAGTTCCGTGGGAACTCGGCACGGAAACTTCTTATGTTTTGTTGTACGTGTACCCTAAGTGGAGCATCTCCGAGGAGGAAGGATTAGGTGAGATGAGACACAGGGCAGCCCTCCCAAGGGGTCACGACAGTGCAAGGGTAAGGTCCCTATATTTCACTTAGATGGAAAGTTCCCCCGGCAGGACAGGACAACGGACACCCCACACTACCGTGGTTCGGAAACTGTCCCACCACGAAACCTGGGTGCTGAGACCGGCAACCGTACTTCCTGAGGAGGAATTGGTTCACTGCGAGCATATTGTCCTGCCATGCACAGCCTTTACCAATTACGCAAATCTCATCCATAATGTAGACAATTTCTTACTTCCCGGAAAAATACAAGAAAAACATTTCAACTGCAGTGTAAGTGTCGTTAACAACTGGTATTTTAATCAAAATCGCTGCTGCTATATTTTACAAAGTCAGAGTTTTCGAACAATTTGAATCTTCGGAGGATATTAACGGGAATACCAAACATTCTTTTATTGTTGAGTTATGCTACTCATATTACAGAAACAAGCACACGTACAAGCGTGCGGACACACACACACACACACACACACACACATATATATATATATATATATATATATATATATATATATATATATATATAATCACACAAGACGCTTTTACTAAAAATGGTTTTATTTTATTCATAGGGTCACAAAAGGTGTATATCTGGTGAAAACTCGGAATTAAATATTTTGGTGGAATACAGTACTTCCCCTGCTTAAGTGCAGTTAAGTTAACTTGAAACCATATGGACAAAAATTGCACAAATATACAATAAGTGTTGACAAACACTTATAGGTTGCAACGATTTATTCTCAAAGAACATAAGTTTTTTTTCTTTTTTCATTTATTTTATATATAATTTTTTTAGTACATACATCGCTTAACAATTTAATCAAGGAGCCGCAGGTTCAATATTTTTGCGCAAATTAATGTGTAGCTCGAGTTTTCTGGGAAATGTCTCAGAAGTCCTCCTCATTCTGAATAACTTTTGTAAGTATTTCTTTCACCTCTAACTCGCAAGATGTAGACAAAACCTTATTAACCTATATCTACGTTAATAATGTAATTTATGTAGATTTTTATCCCATTAATTATTTTCGAGATCTTCTTTGCTTTTGGTTTCAATTTGATCATATTTTTATATCTTATAAACCTTGTCCGCACATTCATGTTTATATGTTGGTTTCATAGGATCACAATACGATTAGAAAGGCAATTTGTATTGACCAAATTTTTAGAAACATGTAACTTAATCCTAGTTATATCTACAATGAAACGGCCTGTGAAAGCATTTTTGTAAACGTATATCTTCAAGTTAGCATAGATGAAGAGGTAAACCGTTGTGAATGAGGGAGTTGAAAATGTAGTGTGATTGTAACCCCTCAGCTTACTATTCTAAACATATGTTTCACACGAAACAATATTTTAGTTGCATTGATTATGCTCTAGCAAAAAGCACTTTAGCTCAGAAGCATAATCCAAGTAAACTGACATTTCCCAGAAAACTCGAGCTACACATTTATTTGCGCAAAAATATTGAACCTGCGGCAACTTGATTAAATTGTTAAGCGATGTATGTACTAAAAAAATAATAAATAAAATAAATGAATAAAGGAAAAAAACTTATGTTCTTTGAGAGTAAATCGTTGCAACCTATGAGTGTTTGTCAACACTTATTGTATATTTGTGCAATTCTTGTCCGTATGGTTTCAAGTTTACTTAATTGCACTTAAGCAAGGGAAGTACTGTATTCCACCAAAACATTTAACTCCGAGGTTTGACCAGATATACACCTTTTGTGACCCTATGAATAAAATAAACCCATTTTTAGTAAAAGCGTCTTGTGTGTGTATATGTGTGTGTATGTGTGTGTGTTGAAGCAGAAACCTCAGGTTCCAAGAGGGAAAAGATAACTAGAAATTAATACAACAGTAGTGATCATAAATAAGCATAATGGGAACAAAAAGGAATAAATTATATAAGAAATAAAGTTAAAAAGAATATTCGAAATAGCAATATAGTGTAAATGAAGGAAAAATCTGACAGGAGTTGCTTCTGAGCGCAGAGACAAGGCAGGAAACCAAACAATAGAACAAAAACCCTCGAAGGTTACCCCGACATTGAGACGTCAGTAAGGTATGCGAAGCTTAAGGGAAATTCAGCCAAGCATGATAGAATACCGTTATGACGCTGAGAGGTCATACAACCCAAAGGGGTGGAAACTATTACTGCTCATAGGAAAGAAGACAGACGAAAGTGACCAATAAGAGAAAATTAAAGAAATAAACCCTGTCAATAAAATGTAGAGTAAACCACGTGATAGGCGTAAAATAGTAAAGGAATAGAATATGGGCGGTTATAGGCGAGAAAAGCTAGAATAGAAGCTGGGAATACGACGGGAGAAAGAGCGTCACTCTGGTACTTAATACGACGGGAAGAAGACGTGTTATTGGGCGAGAACTAGGACCCGATGTCGCAGCGCGAAACAGAGTTATGGTCTTGAAGACAGTGCAAATATAGGGAATAAAGGGAGTTCGCTAAGCAACGTAAAACCTCGTTAAGGGGAAAGGAAAATTAGGAAGACAACGAAAGTGTTAGCAAGAGAGTAAAGAGAGCCAGGTTAGAGAAAATAAAGGAATTGAGGGACGGTCAGCACGACTTTTCATAACCGAACCCTGAGAAAGAGATCCTAGCTCACCGACAATTAAACAAAACACCAATCTTTCCATCTCACCTTCAAACCCTTCATACTCCATCCCTACCCAAGCACTGAAAAGGACAACGAACCGAAAAGAACCCACACCAGTGTGTGTGTGTGAGAGAGAGAGAGAGAGAGAGAGAGAGAGAGTGTGTGTGTGTTTGTGTGTGTGTGTGTGTGTGTGTGTGTGTGTGTGTCCGTACGCTTGTACGTGTGCTTGTTTCTGTGATATGAGTAGCATAACTCAACAATAAAAGAATGTTTGGTATTCCCGTTTAATATCTTCCGAAGATTGAAATTGTTCGAAAACTCTGACTTTGTAAAATATAGCAGCAGCGATTTTGGTTAAAATACCAGTTGTTTAAGACACTTACACTGCAGTTGAAATGTTTTCTTGTATTTTTTCCGGGAAGTTAGAAATTGTCTACATTATGGAAGAGATTTGCGTAGTTGGTAAAGGCTGTGCATGGCAGGACAATATTCTCGGAGTGAACCAATTCCTCCTCAGGAAGTACGGTTGCCGGTCTCAGCACCCAGGTTTCGTGGTGGGACAGTTTCCGAACCACGGTAGTGTGGGGTGTCCGTTGTCCTGTCCTGCCGGGGGAACTTTCCATCTAAGTGAAATATAGGGACCTTGCCCTTGCACTGTCGTGACCAGTTGGGAGGGCCGCCCTGTGTCTCATCTCACCTAATCCTTCCTCCTCGGAGATGCTCCACTCGGGGTACACATACAACAAACTATAAGAAGTTTCCGTGCCGAGTTCCCACGGAACTAATCCAGTTATCCAACTGGTAAAGGTTAATAAGATTTTACAGCACAAAGATTACAGATCCCGTTAAAATGAGTCATTCATTTGAAGTACATCTTTGTGGCAATAAATATTTCAGATATATCTAAAAATCAGCCTGAAATTTCAGAAGATCTACACGTTTGTTTAGCAAAAAGTTGTACATATATATTCGCTTTAGAACGCTTCCGTTCTCACACACAGTTCTTTATTTAGTTAGATATTTTAACTTTATAAATTCTTACTACTCTTCGTTTATTATTCATAACACGCACTCAAATCTAGGCTACCCGCCAATAACATAATAACGTACACGTGAGAATTTATATAAGTAATTGCAATGATTCCTTTCCGGAGTAAGATATTACAGGTGGAGCCATCTTTGGACAGAATCAAGAGTTTACTTGGATTTTGCTTGAGCTAAACTGGTTTTTGCCAGACGATAATCAATGGAATTAAAACATTGTTTAGTGTGAAACATATCTTTATAATATTAAATTGAGGTGTTACAATCACACTACATTCTCAATTACCTAATTCACAACGGTTTATCCTTTCATCTATGCAAATTTTGAGATATACGTTTAAGAAAGTACTTTAATAGCCCATTTAATTGTAGATATAACTAGGATGAAGTCAGAAGTGTTAAAAATTTGGTCAACACAAATCACCTTTCTAACTGTATTAAGATCCTATGAAACCAACAGATAAACACGAATGTGCGGACAAAGCTTTTAGTATATAAAAATATGATCAAATTGAAACTAAAACCAGGAATATCTCGAAAATCATTAATGGGATAAAATAATTTCACATAAATTATACTATTAAAGTAGATCTACGTTAGCAAGGTTTTGTCTACATGTGGCAAGGTAGAAGTGACAGAAAAGCTTACAAAGGTTATTCAGAATGGGGAGGACTTCTGAGACATTTCCCAGAAAGCTCGAGCTACACATTCTGCTGGGAAAATGTACTGAAACTGCGGCACTTTGAATATATTTTGAAGCGTTGTACGTATTACAAAAACAACTGTAAGAGTAATTCGTTGCGACCTATGTGCTCTGTCAACACTTATTGTATATTTCTGCAATATTTTGTCCTAATGGTTTCTGGTTTAATTAATTGCACTTAAACAGGGGAAGTACTGTATTCCAGCAAAAATTTAATTCCGAGATTTCACCAGAATTACACGTTTTCAGACCCTATGAATAAAATAAAAACATTTTTAGTAAAACATTTTCGTGTATGTCTGTGTGTGTATGTGTGTGGGTGCGTCCGCGGGCGTGTTGTGTGTTTGTTTGTTTCTCTGATCTGAGTAGCATAACTCAACAATAAAAGCATGCTTGGTATTTCCGTTTAGTATCTTCTGAGGATTCAAATTGTTCGAAAAGTCTGACTTTGCCAGAAATGGTACCAGCGCTTTTTATTAAAATACTAGTTGTTTAGGATATTATCACTGCAGCTGAAATATTTTTCTTGAATTTTTCCGGGAAGTTGGAAACCGACTGCATTATGGATGAAATTTCTGTAATTGGTAAAGTCGGCGCATGGCATGACGATAGGCTCACAGTGAACCAAATCCTCCTCCGGAATTACGGTAGCCGGTCTCCGCACCCAGGTCTCGTTGTGGGCCAGTTTCCGAAACACAGTAGGGTGGGGTGTCTGTTGTCCTGGCCTGCCGGGGAATGTTTCCATCTAAGCGAAATATAGGGACATTGCCCTTACACAGTCGTGACTCCTGGGACGTCCGCTGTGTCTCCTCTCGCCTAATCGTTCCCGTTCGCGGATACCCTACTTGGAGCATACATACAACAAACCCCGGGAAGTTTCCGCGTATGAGTTCCCTCCGAACTAATCCAGTTATCCTACTGATAAAGATAGATAAGGCCTTTCTGCTCAAAAATTACAGATGCCGTTAAAATACGCCATTCAGTTAAAATACATGTCTATGGAATTAAACATTTCATATATATTACAGGATATATTTTATAATTTTACAATACTTACACTTTTGTTTCAAGGGGCAAGTCATTTTATTTTATCTCTTGGCCATGCAAAGAGAACAGAAGTTCCTAGACACTATAGAACGACCAGCACTTACAAGTTCTGAAGGTCACACAAGGCCACCTGTATTCCATTGATCGCACTGCACTTTAAAGAAAATATGTTTTTGAATGGGACGTTATTGAACTGTTCTGAGTGCCATAAGCAACTGCTAAAGAATATAAAGTTATCAGACACTCTCAGGTCACAAATGCTAGAAAAACAAACAATCATTTTTCTATTCCGGAAGCTTTATTTATCTATATAAATACATTTTCTCCTGCCATCATGAATTGACATTTCCAAAAAAAAAAAAAAAAAAAAAAAAAAACACATTGCATTTTGGAAACGTGATGTGACTTCACAACTTGATATAAACACACATATTTCCATATCATGTTTCAGAGCCAGCACACATTTACGGGCTGCTAATTTTAAAACCTAGTGAGCGTTCACTAGAGGTGTCGCAAGACGAGCAGTCGATTTTAGGGACTTTGAGAAGCTTTCACATTACCACCTACATTACCATCTCTGTTTCCTGAGCCAGGGTCAATGGTGAATGCTAATATTAAAACCTAAGTATTGCCGTGTACACAAACATGTTTTCAGAGCCTGGGTCAGTGACGGACGCTAATTTTAAAAGACTGCAAGTGTTAAATAGAACAGAATTTGCCCTCTTGAGTAAGAATAACACTTGTTATGTGAAACAGTTTATTTCTTATAATAT
The DNA here is from genome assembly GCA_030765055.1 of Mantis religiosa. Lineage (NCBI taxonomy): Eukaryota > Metazoa > Arthropoda > Insecta > Mantodea > Mantidae > Mantis > Mantis religiosa. Next base: position 25,116,109 of record CM060950.1, on the reverse strand, counting down.
CTTCACAAAAGCCATAGCCCCCCACCCAACACCATTTGTCATTTTGTTTTAAAATTACAGTCATGCAAACACCACAGAGGTTCTCCCCCAGTTCCCCTCTCCTTTCTTTAAAATGAGCCCATCATATACAACTAAGCCTTGCGACGCCTGGTTGGAGACGCTTGGATATCGTTGAAATTATTCTTAAACGTATGTTTCCTTCCTAGATGACCTTGAAATTGGTCTTAAAACGTCTGTTTACTTCCTATATGGCCGTGAACCCGGTCTTAGACATATATATACGCTTCAAGGTCATCCAAGGGTAAACATGTTTACTCCTGCATGACCTTGACAGGCGTTCAGACATACAGACGCCTGAATTACCTTGAAATTGATCCGAAACGAACCCTTCTACCTACTTAGGACACTTCAGATAAAAGCATATTAAATTCATTTTTATGTTGTACGGCATAGGGAAAATTGTCACCTAGATTACTTCTAAACAAATTAAATCGGCACTGATACATCATTATCAGCTTATGAATGTCGTTTCAAACACCTGTATGTTCAGAGGAGGGGTGGGTATTAATAGTGTTGCGTATAAGGTCTGAACAAGATTTGGGAAATATTTTAATTGTTGGAGGTTCACATTTCATTTCGTGGTAAGCTTTAGGCTTTAGCAGGAATTAACAAGTTGAGACAGGTTGGATGACTCAGTGATCAGAGTAAGCAGTGGTATTGACCTGCCAGCTCATATCTGTTCTACTAAATCGACAGAAAAATTAAGAATAGTAATTCTTGGGTTGCACAAAATTGCACCATAACTCTCTGTGAGGAACCGCTGAGTCCTATGATAGTAGACATTTTGAAAGTCAGTTGTATTTAAACGATTACAGCCAGTAAGGAAGGGTTACTCAGTCATCAGTTAGTCAGACAGTTAGTTGGTTATTCATATCATTGTTAGTTGGTTGGAAAGTTGGATGCTGCTGCTTTAATTTTATCATAAAACTTGTTAGTACTTCTACAAAGCTTAACTCATCAAAGTGTACCAGCCACCTCTTGTTCAAAACTCTACGCTACTCTACATAAAAGTTAATATTCATTTATTATGTATTAATTGAGTCAATGTCAGTCTTTATTGCACCATTTATCTCTTCAAAATAAAGGAGAGCTGTATTTGATTTGACTTCCCCAATCTTTAAAATATATTTGTCAATGTTATGGAGAACGCATCACTTTAATTTAACACTAATCATGTCCCTACCCTTTGACCTGTTTAGCTCTACCCTTAGCCCGCCCCGGTAGCGTGAATAGTAGGGTGTCTGCCTCACGTTCAATAGGTCCCGAGTTCGAATCTCGGTCTGGCTGAGCTACCTGGATACGGTTTTTTCCAAAAGACGAATGTCAGGTAGCTCTAAGCTCCATGGACCCTGGAAGAATTTGAGCAGCATTTCATCCATTCCGTCCATCGTCCGATATGACTTAACGTTGGTGGACGTAAATTACAAAAAAAAAAAAAAAAAAGCTACCTTATCCTTCCAGTAGCTACACCCCCAGTTGTTGATTAGGTTTGTAGGTCCTTCACCCCCTTACAATACTGATTTACAACAATAGTATCATTCAGTTTCTTTATTTTGATAAATTTGTAACATAACCACGTGAGCCACGACAGGTAAATGATACAGTCGGCGATTTAACCTCTAGTTAGTATGAGAACACTGTAGAGTCGTTTATTCATAGCAATATTTAAACAATACGTAAACTGTGTATGTGTGTTAGTGAAACATCAGATTTTAATGTTATATCTACACTTAATGTTTTGACATTATAGAATCCAAAAATTTTCTTTAAATGACATTATATATTTAATTTTATGACAGACGCTGACATAAAGAAACTTGTGTCTTAGTAAGCCAACTTATTAATATCCTTATCTGGCAGAGCCAATGCGTTCTGTGCGATTTAAGTATTTGTGATCACATCGCTAATCACGGTGGTATGCAACGTGCACTTTAAATCAAATAGCGGATTGTTTCCAGTGTATTCTAGCGTTAATGTAAACGGTTGGCTTGAATTACAATAATGGAGCTGAAAATAGATTAGTGGTTTTCTTCACCGATCGTAATACTCCAACCGAAATTCAAACAACATACAACTGGACGAGCAGCTTTATTTAACAGAAAACGTTACCGTACTCAATTAAGTGGCATTTCCCAGAAAGTTGTACTGAAATATGCATACGAGACATATGGAGAGAAATTAATTTGTGAAATAATTAATTACATAAGTAAAGAGATTGGATTAATACAGCGGTCACCAAGTGGATCGATTTTGTGCTAGAGCAAATTACGTAGCACTGTGCACTGCCACGAGCGCCGTGCGACTTCAGTTTGAGACAGCAGAGTTGTCTCGTCTCTTGCTGTTTGTTTTCGTAAATATAATGTCAGTTGGAGAATGTAATGTGACACGTAGGACATCTATTCCTACATTTATGCCTTCATGGGAAGAGTGTTTCTTTTTTATAGAAGTCGATAGCATCAGAACATTCAAAATGAAACTGTCCTTATGGGAAAGGCTGTTAAGCTCAAAGAACTTGGTACATTTCCCAAAGCTCTGAACAGTTCAGCAGTTTGTTCTGGTCATGGACTTGTAAGAACGTTCAAATATTAAGAGAGTTGTACCAAGGATTTCAGAAAAGTTTTCAAGACGTAGTGCAATTAGAGCCAATTTTCCAAATATTTGCTGAGCCTTACTCTATAGATGTTGATTATGTTCCATCCGAATTGCAACTTGAACTTACCGATTTGCAATGCAATCGCCAAATGAAAAATAAATCCCAAAATGGAATTAGTTTGAGTGATTTTTATTCACATTTTCCAAGAAATACTTTTCCTTGACCACATCGAAATGCAGCTCGTTTGCTGAGTATGTTCGGATTCACACACTCACACACACACAAATATATATATATATATATATATATATATATATATATATATAATACGCTGTATTGTAAGTAGATTGTCGATTATTTTCATTTTGTTTAAACTATCAATTTATTGTTCATTTGGTTTTTTTATCAAAAATAAAGTTATATAGTTGAATGGTAATGAAAGAAACAATTAAAAAAATTATATAACAATTATATCCTTCATATTAGAAGTCGATTATTATTATTGTTGCACAGTCAACTGTGCATTTAAATTGCAAGATCGGCATTCCGCCACTGTTCTGAAGGCTACGGATTGCACGGTAGACTATTCCGGCATGCAACGGCTAAACTTGCACGACCTACTGTGCACACTGTGCGTTGAGATGGTGGCCACTGGATTAATACATAAAACACCGTAATCCTTGTTTATTAAATGGAATTATTTAATTTAACTATTAGAATGGAGTAGTCAGCAAAATAGCTCTCTTTCCTGTCTGTATTAAGGTTACAACTTGTCTTAAACTAAAGCAATCTTGTTCTAAACATATGGGAGTTGAGAAAGAAGATAGATCTACTTCATCGGAACGATCTTAGGCTGCCGATTAGTGGAGGCGCTCCGTTTAAGCATATCTGTGTCTGTGTTTTTGCTTACCATATGTTTCACAACTCCTTTTAGAGTTTAAGACAGATCATAGTTTCCTGTTAGGGCGCAATCCGGACTGCTACAGGATGTAGCGTAGTATAAATGTAGGCAAAGATGCCGGGACTTCCGCAGACTGCTCAAGTTAGGCCGAACCTTACTTATTTGGGAATGTGTAGTATGCCCAGCCTGAATTAACGGGGGTTATGCCTTGCTGCCTAAGCTATAGACAGGGTAAGCAATTTAAAAATTCGACATTTTTACATCTCTGTTCCGATAGGCAGTGAATTTTAAAATGGAGGGAGGTCCGGCAGGGTTTGCACTCCACTCTGACGTCCTTGTGAACCAATTTGGAAACTACTTCAACGAAACGCAATGGCTCCAAGGTCTGAAGTGCCGAACAGAAGCAGTCGACGGGAATTGACGTACTGATCACATCCACCACCCTTAATGTACTTGGTGCATGATGTGTATTGACGTAATCAGATATAGCTTTACGCCGTCGTGCCACCAGTTACTTCTTAAGCTTTAAAATGGCAACGTTATATTTAATTCTCTTTTATTTTATCAGTCTGTCAAACTGCATTATGAAATTTAAAAAGTACAAAAGATAAAAAAAAATCTTGCAAAAATGGAAAGTTTTTTCTTTAAACCAGAAGTTTTGTTAAGAGAAGAAAAAGACTAGTTTGATGGAAGGCATTCCAAAAGCAAAAGTATATATATATATTCAATTACATAGTTCTAAAACAATATCATAATGACCACCTTTGATAAGACTTTTGACCACTCTTGAATGTGCATTGCAGCTGAGAACCATAATACTAGCTCCAAGGTGGTAAACATTCCAAAAAGGCAGAAACGATCTTTATATTTTTTCTGGTGTATACAGCATGTTCTATATACTACAATTTTATTGTTATATCTTTTACAATAGGGGGTTTGTGTTATAACCCCTCTGTGCTACTTACCCAAAAGTGATATATTATGCAGTATCTGACTAATAATCATCTCCTATGTTATGTTTAACGTGGTTTACTTTTGGGATTTGGATTTCATGACAGAGGGGATTCAGTACGTAGGCTAACATGCTGGACCAATAGTTCCTATGCCCCCAAGTGGGGGCACACCCGGGAGGAAGTATCATGTGAAGGAGACAGAGGGTGACCGTCCCAAGGAGCCACGAAAGTACAGAGGGCAGGGTCCCTACAGTTTACTTGGATAGAGACTTCCTCGACAGACCAGGACAACGAACCTGCTCACCCAGAGTGGGACGGCAACAAGCCCAGCAACCGAGCCCTAGCGGTCCCAGGCAGGCGATCCAAGCCCCAAAGGTCCCTGGCTGGCGGTCCCGAAATGGTCCCAGCAGAGGAGCGGAGACTGGTAACCTACCTACCGGAATAGGAAGTAGTTTACCACAAAACATATCATCCTGTCATGCACCGCCGAGACACCTACTGACACTTCTAACCTGAAAGAGACCACCAGATGAGAGATGATATGAAATGGTAATGGGACAGAAAATTCGGGGGATGTAATTAATCTACCCAGAATTGGCCTAGCGATCTGGGAAAACCTTCAGAAAGCCCATGGGTCAGGTAGGTCGGCCACGGGAATCGAACATCTCCCTTGACATTGGAATATTCCTGGACAGTTGTGATAAAGTTTCCATTGAAACGGTAAGTTGTTTTCGGAAACGTTCATCATTTATGTTATTAAATTCGCCTACAGTATGGAGATAGCTGGATCAAGCTTAACGTCTACGACACACATATGTAACGTGTATAAAACCTATTTGTTGAAACTGAATTTTGTTCACTGAACTAATAGGAATACTCGAATGAAATTCACAGTCAACACAGATATGTTAAAGTTTTATTTTAGGTTTAAAATGAACTAACTCTAGGCTTTACAGTAGGCAGAAGCTATTACTTAACATTCCCAAACAATCACTTCGATCGTTTTGAGTGAACCAATTCCAGTGGTAAATTAACCGAGCCATACAGAGATTGCAGCAGTCCAAGAGAAGTACACTCATATATGTAATAATAAGCTAAAATGAAGCATATACTTCTACTTTATTGTTGATAAGTCGTTTCTTACGGTTTCAATAGTAAAATTCAGCTGAACTTCAAAATTAGAAGCTAGTGTATTTGCTTTACTTTATGTCCTCTGTCTTTGAAGACCCCAATTAGGAAGTTGTACACCTTATTGTGCATCTTATAGTTCCTCTTAATAACCAAATGTCTTACACTGACAGTATTCCCTGTTATACGTGAAGTATTGTGGTCCAAATCACATTTACCTCTAAGAGCACATGTTCAGTCTGTTAGCACCAGGACCGGCAAGTATGGTCTACCAAGAAGGACCGTCATTTTGACATGTGCAGCTTTATTTGCCCTTTCAAAATGGTAAACGAATTTGAATGCATACCAGTTTATTTAATATTATTTATATAGTTTTCTAGTATATAATTTTACTTTTGTTTGAAGAACTACATGGTAAAATGAACATTTTAAGCCTAAAAATTAATCCAAATATATGCAAAAACCAAATGTAAAATGGACAACTTCCCCTAGCAAACACATGCTTTTCAACATAAAATTTTTAATACCACAGTATATAGTATAAAAACCACTTATAAACCTGATTTCGCTCACTCAAAGCCACCTGTAGCATCGTAGCACCTAACATACGTGTATTCAGCGTTGCCTAAACATGGTCCGCAAACATACTTGGTAATAAGTTGTATATGAACTGACGTCTGCTTACTTTTTCACCTGTTACTTCCTGATAGAATACCCATGTATTAATAGCTGCCAAAGCCAACACACTGAAAAAATATGCATAGGCCACCTTCTGCATCCATATTTCTCTGTGTACAGTCGAGCCATTTGATAGACGGCGTCAACGGCGTACTTGGTGTTATTGTAGTACACCACTGAATCTGATAACTTTTTAGGATGTTGTTTATTTATAGTAATGGTGTCATGCATTGAACTCAAAAGTAGCACATTTTTGTTCTTACTCCCCTGATAGCATATCAGAGTTATGTCACCTGATTTATGAAGTACAGTTATGTGCAAAGGTGCTGCAGCAGATTTTACTGATTGAGGGATTTCCCTTCTACATTTCTTTACTGTGCCTACAATGCTTGTACTTTTGTACTTCTAACCCTTTGCAAGATATTTGGTTGTGGAAAAATTGTCACATGTCATACTTCTTCCTGCAAAAACGAAGGGCTGTATAAGAAGCATTACAACATGCTCTGCAAGAGGAACACCTGTGGTCGTCTTTGCCCAGGTAAGGATAACCATTCTCCAGATACTTTCAATTTTCATCAACTGCAAGCCGAAATTTTATTTCAGATTTTCTCGGTTTATTGCTCATATATTGAATGAAAGAGCATTTAGCCTTGCAAGGAAACAGTTGCTCATCCACAGTGATATTTTTACTTGGAATGTAACAGTGCAAGGATTTGGCAATAAAAGGATTTCAGACAGGACTAGCAGCTACAAAGCGATCTGTACGTAGTCTTTGAGAACGTGTCCTTGTTATCAAATCGAATAAACCACAAAATTTCAGTGAATTTGTTTCTGCTCGTATGGTTCCTGAAAATGGTGGTTTCCAGGTATTCGACCATAACAACGTCAGCGGAAATATTTTTGCTCCAACACCTCGTAAATTCATAAGTTCTAGCACGAATTGCGTCACTTAGGCAATAAAGCTTTCTTACCCATCGAAAAAGGGTCTGCAGAGTGCCATAAACCAATCAGAAAGGAAAAGGCTACTGTGCACCCTTCCGTACCCTTCAAAATGACAGATGGCGGTCCTTCTGGTAGGAGTTGTTTGTACGAGTTTTTAGAAAGGTCCAAAATGCTTAATTCTTTGTGGACGTGTTTTTCATAGGTATTTATTATAGGTTGTGTAACATGGGAAGTGTAGGAAAAAAAAGCACAAGCGAGAGAAGTCTTCTTAAGCAGCGCATCCGTCAAAATGACGGGTGCGGTCTTTCTAGTGTTAAAAAGGCACCGCTATGTCACTCAACTCTTGTGAACTATTTTTGGCTTCATCTGGTTTGCGCCTTGAAACATGCTGTCTTATGTGTACGATATACCCTGTTGTGCCCAGCGAGACCAAAATAAGTGACTAAATCATTCTAACTCCCCTTATATCTCACTTGATAGGATTGCTTTTATTTCAACATTCATTGTTGTGAAAGGTTGAGATGCCCCTTGGAATTTTCTTTTATAAACATATAATATTCCCCAATATTTCACTTACATGCTATGGTGGCTTTTACATTATTTTAGTGTGGCAAAACACCACATCTCAGGGTGCTATTCATTTGAACTACGTTTAAGTCTCACATCCACCAAATTTGAGGAGTATCCATACATTTAACCTAATGTTTTATAATACTTATTTTTATGTGCTCAGCGGCTCGTGATTAGTTTCACTTTATAGCGATTGCTATAAGATAATCAGAGAGAACATGCAAATATATTGGAAGTCAGATCTGAAGCTTTCCTGGCGACGAATATGTTCAAGATCCTTTTGGGATGCAAGCCAGGTGAAAAGACGATTAGAAATCGACGTTTCGGTAGCGTACGTCTCTCCCATCATTAGGATATTTAAAAAATGTTATAGCCACAAACGTATGAGTGGATATAACACAAATATAAACAAAGACAAAACACTATCAATACCCTTATCACTGAACAAGACTGTTTTCAGGAAATAAAATGACCGATCAGGAGATGGCGTAGGTATAGAAAATTAACTGGGTCAAAGAAACGTATGTACTTGACTTGATGATCAAGCTGTATAGATATGTGCGTCTTAAGCCGACGGATTTCCATTTTAAGGCCGGTTTCCAAGAGGAGCTTAACTGAAATCCAGCATCACGATTAAGCGTGCTCCTTTCAGAGGAAATCGCCAAAGCCTCCTTAATTCTCGGCTCCCAGTAACTGTTGCATACTGCCAAGATGGTTGTCTCCCAAAAGTTGTCTCTATGGTTGTTATCAACACAATGCTCTTTCAGTCCAGACTTCTCAGATTGCATTAAACGTATGCTCCGTTCAGGTTCGTTTATTTTGGTAGCGATGGTCCTTCCGGTTTGTCCTATACATGGTGTCCCATATTCACAGTTCCTTCCGGAACTTGGAAGTCCAGATGGTCTCAACAGATGTTTAATCTTCCGGAGATTGCACATTCTAATCGTCTTTTCCTCTGGCTTATTTCTCGAGAAGATCTCGAACATATTCGAAATTTTGTGGAAGATGTGTTGTTTAAATTTTGTTTCTCACAAGGTAAGTGTTTGCGGATAAATGTATGCTAAAACTTCTTTTACGTAAGTCACGCGAGATTAGTGGCAGCTTTAACCCCGATGTCCAGACATTGGCGCTAGAACCCTGTTAACGACATTCAGTGTGCGACATCGCTGTTTGAAGTGTGGAGTAGCTTTTTGCAGTATGAAATACCCAGAATAATTTCAGTATGATTTCAGAATAATATTAACCCATTAAGATAAGCAATAAGTTTTGGCAATCCAAATGCTAATTAAATGAGCAGCATCTTCTGGAGCTAACGATATCAAGCCCTATCTTACCGTCTCAATAACTTTTGATGCACCATAGCTATAAGCTGCCCAGAGGCAGATGTAGCAATTGATATGCTCGAGAGTGCCTCCCCTAAGTAGAACAGGCAACTACAGTTGGAAGAGCGAGGCATTCAGATTTATAAATGTACCCTTCAAATGGATACATATAAAAATTAAAACTCTGATCCGATTACGGAATCGGCTTTATAAACCTTTACCGGTTTATTAGCTTTATTCTTTTCTATTTTTCATCGTAATTTGATATGTAGATTGACCTTATTACGAGAAAATAAGCCTTTGACATGTTGTTTAAAGCACGCAGGCTTCAGTATACACAATTGCTTAGAAAATCAGCTTGACGTTGTGCATGGTTATTCAAATTCGTACAGTTTATCGCAACCCCATGCAAAACTCTAAATCTGGAGATTCCCAATTCCTGTGACAGTATATCGGGGCAATGTCTTTTAGATGGGAATATTTTATTTTTTTGTGATAGATAATTGTAATATTCTCTTTTGAATTTTGCCTCGTAGTTTTATCACCATTACACAATTACACAATATTTAATAAAACTAAATTTACACCAATATCACCTAGAAAGATTTTTATATTCATAATTATTTTTAAGGCCTATAGAAACGAAATGTTGTATTAAATAAATATATTTGGTCTAATTTTACTACCTTGCAGACATTTTCTGAAGTGTTTTATGTACATGTGACCTTCTTATGAAGCATTTATATATTACGTACCTGCTCTAACTTCTTTTGATTTCTCACTGGGGACAACCAATGGAAGACCTGTGCTTCATTTCTCAAGGTAAATCACGTGCACAGGGCGGTATTGGGGAAACCATCACGCTGAATATCCCGGATCCTTACGCACGGTTCCCGAGGCTGGGAGCTGCTATTGCTCATGGAAGACCTCTCTGCATTTTCGTCTTCGGAAACTACAGCTGAACCGAGTACCCACTGCTCCAGAACTCTCAATATACGAAAAATGTCAAAACCCATCCTGAGTATCAAATCCATACAAAGGGCTCCACAAAGCATAACAACAACACAGTATCCTCATTCTCATATGTTTAGAAACTAAATATTTGTACGTGAAAGTTTTAGAGCCGAACACACTAACGATTTCATAGAAATTAACTCATGAAGTTAACAATAAGCTATTATGCCTATGGTGAAAATTGGTGCTGTATCTAATGTCCTCATCTGGATCCCAACAAAATAATGTTATTTCTAAAACAGACTTATCTTGAAATTACAGGCTAAATAAGGTCTGTAAAGTATATATGAGTAAAAAATTGAGTTTTGTAGCAAAAGTTTAGTTGATACGTCGTTGCATACCCTTGTACAACTAAGAATGAAATGATTAGGAAACTTTAGAGACATTTTAAAAATATAAATTTCGTCAATGCTAAATTGAAATGAACCATTCTCAATAAAATTGATTAGATATTATTTTGAGAAATAAAATTCAGTTTTTTCTAGAGTAATTTGGGTGGCATGCTCTGCGGAGTCTCTTCTGCTTTCATCGTTTTGATTCTTACAAAAATATAAATTTTATATTTGACACTGATATAAATTTTGTCGCGTAGTTTTATCACCATTAAGGAATTAAACAACATTTGATAAAACTAAATTTACACCAATATCACCTAGAAAGGATTTTATATTCAGCATTATATATAATTTAAATATTATATACAATATATTTTTATATTCAGAACTTCACCGTGCCCGAATGGTGCGATCCCAGAAAAGCACATGGATTCGTTGTGTACGATGAGGCCTCTGGGCGGTCTTTCTCCGAGTTCTCCGGTTTACCCAGCAATTCATTCCAGCAGCTTCTCCATAATCACACTTCCTTATATCCATTAAATGCCAATTACAAATCATATGCCTCTTCAGCCCCGTACCATTTATCAGACTGTTTCCCCATCCTAAATGGTTTCTAGTACTCAAAATTACTCTGCTGCTCGACAGGCGTCTGACCTTAGGGACGGGTAAACGGACGTGAGCGAGTGAGTCAGTGAGTAAGTGTGTGAGTTTATTATACATAATTCTGCAATGGACAGCAGGCTTTAATTCTCAAAATTGAAAACGTGTTCCTTTGTAAAAGGAAACTCATACAAAATTTAATGTAAATCAGGTGCATTATGTGACATGTAATATCATACAGCACAAGTCTCATGTTAAGAAAGTTTATAACCTTTGCACTAAAAAGCCAGTTTTCAGAGCGAATGTACTATTTGTTACGTGATCAGCTTATTTCACAAAAAACGGGAAACATTCTGCTAAATTCTGAAAAATTCACACCGTATTACTAATATGGCACAACCATGTTCATTCACAAATTGTCGAATGTGAATTTTCTGCGCCTCTCACTGAAACAATATAAAAGTATTGGGAGAAAGTTCGTTCAATGTCACATGACGTTAATGATGCATATGAGTAGTTCAAATCATTTTCATGTGTTTGTCTGAGACTTAGTTTATTTCTTATATTACGCAGCACTGAAAATCCAGCATTTTTGTGTAGAATACTGGACAATTCATTCTTTGTTCGTTTGGTAGGTGCGCATTCTCTATATTGTTAATTTTTGCAGATACCTCCTCGACTGCTTTTAGACAGCTCGAAAGTACATTCTCCAAGCTGTTTAATGGCTGTTGATAATACCCAAAACTTCTTATTTATAAAATTGAGATTGTCCAATAATTGTTGTGAAATTAATGCTATTAATAAAATATATCAAACACCTTGCATGCCCTGACAGACAGATCTACCTTCGTTGGTAGCAGTAGTTGTAATGAAACTAAAGCTACGCGTTCCGAACCGGACTATCCCTGCGTGTTGTCCCCGGGACTGACGTCAGTAGTTATATACTGCGGGACTCGTAAACTTCATATTCCTTTCAAGGTGCATGGGCTCCGATGTCTGGTAATAATGAAGATGATGATTTTAGTGCATAAGGACAATGGTCTCAAGGAAAATAAGTTATCAAAGAGAAAGAGATATTCACATTCATATTTCAAATATAGGAGCATATGGAGCTACCCTCCCGTTAGGGGAAGTCTTTTGGAACATGCGACATTAAGTGATGTAATATGTTCTGCAGAAATTTCTTTGTTTCATGGAAAGGGATTTCTGAGAATATTTATATCATCTTTTCAGGAGGCAGTTAGGTAAACCTTATATCAAAATGTTTCAAAGAATATTCTAGCTTCTATTCGCCGGTGGAGTATAAGGAAACCAGCCGTTAATATCATGATTTTAGTATAAATAAGTGTTAATTTTTTCAGATACAGAGGCAAAAATGTTTCTCAAAGAGGCATGTTATTTTGTGATACTCTATGTCATTCTGTTATGTCATACTCAATTTTGTGTTTGGTGTGCTGGGATTCTAAGGAGACACAGTGTCGTTAGTATAGAACTTTTTTGGCCGGCAAACAAATCGAACAACAAAACAGAAATGAGTTCAAAGTCAAGTAAAATCTTGGACTTCACCACCATCTTTGTCTATAGATATAAGGAGCGATAAAATCATCTAGAATTACTCATTATGTGAGGAATGTCCTGTAGTTGCAGCCCGAAATTTACTAAATCTATAAATGTAATCAAGCCTTTTTCTGTCAAAGCCCAGGTACAAGTACATGAATTTATTGTGTTTGATTTTGTATTGCATTCCATTTAATCTTTATTGAACACCTAAGTACTTACCATTACTGATTAAGGCATAGTTTAGTTTGATACTTTTACGCTTTCTAGGGTTATCCATGGGCACATTCTGGGATGACTTAGCCAATGAATACCCTCGACCAAATAGATATTATTACTACGCATTTAATTTGAGTACATTTTATAAAAAAATTAAACCAATAAAGAATTTTACTCAGGCCCGTATCGTATTTAACTATGATTTAATAGAACTTCATTGTTAGAATTAAAGTATAGATTAATACAATTTTGTAAACCGTATACTTCTAAAGCACAGCTGTTAAGACAAAGGGCATACAGTCCACCACTGGTGAGAGATTTCAGCGTTTGTTATGTTTGCAACATTCGCTGTCTGCCTTTGGGTTGAACGCATCCATAACAATCTACATGAGAAATCCGTGTATCTAAATAAGCAGAACATGAGCGCCGCTACTTGCCTTTTATTAAAATTAGCACGAATGGTTTTAAAGGGGATAGTAAATGTGGGATTTAGTTCACAAGCTAGAAAGACTCTTGACGCTGTGAAATCACCGAAAACAAATATATTTAATCGAATGAGTGGAACCAGACTGAAAAATTGAATGCCACAGCCGGGATTTGATACGGTTGCTCTAACTACCTGAGCTAGAATGGCCAACATACCGATATGACTTTATATTCTCCAACTGATTCATATTTTTTCCCGGTAGACTACTAGGGATTCTCTCATATGCTATGAGACACACACCTTTTTGTGGTGACTTACTATGCTGTAAGTACTTAAGTCCCAGGCTTCATACTTAAATCACTATGTAATTCAGGTAAATTGACGGAAATAATCATTTATTTCACACTAGTACTTACACTTAAGTACTTACAGCATAGTAAGTCACCACAAAAAGGTGCGTGTCTCATAGCATATATGGTCTACCGGGAAATGAGTCAGTTGGAGAATTTAATGTAGTGTCGGCATGTTGGCCATAGTAGATCAGCTGGTTTGAACAACCGCACGGAGAGCGGGAGAACTGTGGTTCAAATCCCGGCTATGGCATTGAATTTTAGAGTCTGGTTCTACTCATTCAACGTTTAGCCTACACACGGCTAGTGTGGAAGATATGATTATTTCCATCAATTTTACTGAATATTTAATAGATTTGCCTAGTAAAAATTAGTATAAGAGTGTACGTGAGTATATTAAAAATACCACAAAATTAAAGATTATTCAGCTTTAATTCTGAAACAGTTATCTTCTTCAGAATAAATCATCTTTTTAAAATGATACAACCAGCTGTAGCGTCTCCGTTTTGATGTACATTCTACGGTGCCATATGCGTGACGTTACTATAACTGCCTCAAACTAAAACGATCATATGAGAGGGATCACAGAGTGAAACAGATATTCTTTAAATAGGCGCTTCTAGGCTGTTAGTCGAATAAAATAAACGGATTTCAATACAGACGCCTAAGATCGTTCGTGAAAAGTATCCTTGTCTCTATCACGGTTCCTTAAACCCTTCCAAATGTTTACAACAGGGTCGTTCATGCTGGGACGGGTTATATCGGTTTACTCGACGACGCAGGGAGCTTTTAAATTTGAAAACGGGAGCAATTTTTTGTTTTACCTACCCTTCCGTTTTATTTAGGAGAGTGTTCTGCAATAATCCAGGCCCAAATGACCTTGTTGTCGATGGGCCCCTAAACAACACACACTCACTGCAATAATCCAGAGCTTTCATTGCAAATCCGCTCCTTAAGCTCTATAATTTATAAGTTCGTAGAAATCACGTCATTCCTAGCAATATATGGTAGACCATATGATATTAACGCAAAGAATATAAGACACTGATGAAAGGGCTCTATTTGTAACCTCTTCATGATAGTCGTGCAATTTTTGGGGGTTGATTTTTCATTACTAAGGCGGAGTGATACAATCATCGGATGGAATGGTTGAGCAAAATTGGCAGACAACTATAGTAATTTAAAGCTTAGACCTCTTTTGTCTGGTTATATATTAAAGTACAAGCTATACTCTTTTCAAATAATGCAGAATCATTTAGAATGTATTGGTGCCACGCCATAGCTGAGCGGTTAGACGGCTGGTCTCTCATCAAGGCTGCGCCGTGGCTGAGTGGTTAGACCGCTTGGCTCTGATCAAGGCGGCCCGGGTTCGATCCCAGGCGGCCGCAAAGTGAGATTTGTGGTGGACAACATGGCACTGGGATGGGTTTTCTCCGGGATCTCCAGTTTCCCCCGCCATCTCATTCCACCGGTGCTCCATCTTCATCGCATGTATGATCAGTGTCATCGCCTGTGGTGCCTTATGTAGTAAAAGCGGGCGTTAAACACTACACACTTCATTTCATTGTCTCTCATCAAGGCGCCCGGGTTCGTTCCCAGACGAACGCAAAGTGAGGTATCTGGTGGACAACATGGCGCTGTGACGGGCTTCTTCCGGTTCCTCCGGTTTCCCCCATCAACATTCCACCAATTGCTCCATCAGCATCATCATTATCTTTCCTATCATATATATGATCCACTTCCTTCGCCCTCCCACCAGGCATTGGGCTGATTGGATCCAAAGCTTCGGTTCTTCATGCCGACCTTAAATTAGAAATGCCCTAACACCACGATAGTGGTACAACTATAGAAGTTAAAGAAGAAGAATTAGTGTGTATTGTAAATATATGGAAAGCTGCAAAATATGACGATTTTTCATTCCAAGGTCTTGGGAAATACACATAATCCGCAGACACCCAGAAACAGAGACAAATAAATTGTGTAAATTTAATATATAAGTACATATATATGATCCACTTCCTTCGCCCTCCCACCAAGCATTGGGCTGATTGGATCCAAAGCTTCGGTTCCTCATGCCGACCTTAAATTAGAAATGCCCTAACACCACGATAGTGATACAACTATAGAAGTTAAAGAAGAAGAATTAGTGTGTATTGTAAATATATGGAAAGCTGCAAAATATGACGATTTTTCATTCCAAGGTCTTGGGAAATACACATAATCGGCAGACACCCAGAAACAGAGACAAATAAATTGTGTAAATTTAATATATAAGTACAATGGAAATTAAGGGAATGTTTCTTACCTACTAGTGATAAAGTTTTAGCATCAGAAGCTTCCGTGTATGCATCTAGAATTAGAATGGAGGCTATAAAGAGGTTTTGATAAGGCATCATTACACTCACAGCTGCAGCATGTGATAATTGACTATTAAAATAACATAACATAAATACGATTCCTAATATTATAAATACAATAAAATATTGGTGCTTAAGCATTATTGCCCTCGTTGGCCAAACTTTAAGGTTATGTTATGTAAATTGTATAGAATAAAGCGTATATGGCATTTGATTTCTACGCATCCTCTGGTGTGCACGATGACGTCTACACCCAAAGTATTCCCAAAGAAGGCTTTGACAATCTCATTTAAATTTTTGGTAATTTATTATCTGAGATTTGTACAGCTATACCCATAAGAAAAAGCAAATATCCTGAATGGTGAAAATGTTTACAAAATATTATCGAGAGCATTATTGCAGCCGGCGCGCACAAAGAGACAGATAGTGCAGTGCGGAGAAGACAGCTTGCCGAAACAGATAAAGAAAGAGACAGATAGCTGACTGGAATGTTTGCTTTCTTGTTTGTTACACAACATTCGATTAATCTCTAGAAATATGATGCAGCCATAGAAGAAGTCGTGGATCGCCATTTGAGAGTCGTAATTGAATTTGGATTCGTGTGCGTACAGCTGTGTTTTGAAAGTGAACTCTGTTGTTTGTAGTCGCCGACCTTGGCGATTGTATTTGTGTATGTTACGTCATTCTGTTTCTGCTGCCAAGGGTGTACAAAACGTGTTTCTATGGAAATAAAGAGCATTTCGAAATTTCTGCAAACCGGACCTCTAATTTTACGAACCCACAAAGTCACAATATGTTGAGTGATGATTGAGATTGCCACGCATGAGTACGTACGTTCGTGCATGCATGCATATATACAGTCATACATACATGCATACATGCAAACACATATAGACGTATTACCAATTTTCTTTCATTGTAGCACCTATAAGAATAGATCGATGGGGAGATTTTCTGTTAAATTAAAAGAAATGCCCACATTCAGTGAAAGATTACATTTGCTATAAATTACAAGCTGCAGGAAGAAGCTGTAGACGGAAATTAATGGATACCAGCCTACCCCTATATAGCAAACTCAATGAGGTGAATTTTAGTAATGTCTCTTTCTGAAAATGTAGATAAATCAATTGCTAATGGTTGGTAGCCTAAATGTTCCGGAGGTGGTATTTGTTAGAAGTGATTTATACAGGAACACATGCTCTCAGCGGAACTTGAAGATGAAATAGTAAGCTGACTGGACACCGGCTTGTCAGCTAGTTGATGTGCAACACAAAAACAGCTGTGTGATACGGAAAACTCGTGGCGGTGGGGCTGAATGGGGAGGGTGGGAGGAAGGCATGACGTGAATATCAAACAATGTGTGCTTGGGGAGCGAGGAACGCATATATGCAAATATGCTTATCCTATTCCCTTGTTTCTACAATTGATAAATGGAAGGTAGAATAAATGTCAGAAGAGACAAGCCAGTGTGATTTTCCTTTCTGAGGATCCCGATTTATACTTTACCAGCGTTTCAGTGGGGAGCCAAGCATAGGCTCTCAAGAAATTGAAATGCACCAGTCAGTGCCAGAAAAAAATGAACAATGTCTATTTCTTATTTTTTCAAAGCATTATTTTTCTAATGAATACCTCCTTGTATGTACTACTCTCATAAAAGCTATTAACAGTTCCCGATAGCTCTTTCACATCATGCGTTACGTCAACATTTCTGCTAACAGTACTATATCGTCGTCATCATTAGCTTTTCATGGCTTAAGCCATCAATGCTCGTTTCGGTCTCATACATTTTAAATTAAAGTGTTGTATCCATCTTTTTCTAGGTCTACCAATATCTCTTCTACCTAATGGTTAGTAATTGAAAACTAATTTTGGAATGCGGCTATCATTCATTCTGTCGACATGTTCCTTCCAAGTATTTCTACATTATGACTTTGTGAGTTCGTAAAATCGTAAAAGTCAGGTTTTCAGAAATTCAAAACGTTCTTTATTTCCATGGAATTTCAATTTTGACACCTCTGATAACAGCAGAATGACGTAACACACACGTATGCAATCTTCAATCCGTCTGCCGCAGGTCCACACTGCACCCCGTCTCTCGGCCCCGAGGAACTGGCTCACTCGCTCGCTCGCTCGTGCTGGCTGGCTGGCTGTATACAGCCAGAAGGTTTTTGCTGCTTGCCCACCCGTTAAGTGTTTTACCGCAGGTAAGATTTAGAATTGAAGTTTTTAGGATGAAGGAGGTGTAGGTCTTTTGGTTGGGAATTAATTTACAGGTTACACAAGTACCTTCGGGTTGAAGCGGAGGATGCAGTACTTTGCAACCAATTCTTTTTATTTTTTTTAATTTTTTTTAGTTGGGGAAAAATTTAAATGCTAAACAGCTTAGAATTATGAGGAGCTCAGCTGTAGCTGCTGATAGGATTAGTTCCTGGGATATCTTGGGTGCCCGCATGCCATACGAGGGACCCAGTGCAGTCTAGATCGGCGTCTAGTTGGGTCATAATCTCCCAATGATCTAACAAGGGCGCTTCTGTGTGATGGTAAACTTGCGTATAATTTTGAAGCCCGGTGCCTAATTTCATCCTCCACGTATGGAAGACCCGATACTTCGTGGAGCAACGTGGTAGGGAAATAACATTCCACAGAATAGATAGACCGTAGTCCTCTATTCTGTGCACGTTGAAGCCATGCTATCCAGCTGTCTGCTGCCATGCCCCAGATCTCGCAGGCACTGGCTCACTCAGTCGTCCGTAGTGTTATTTATATACAGCCCCCTGTTTCTCGAATTTTCCCGAAAACTGACGAAGCCATACGAAATCTTTATGGACTTTCGAGGCGGCAGGTGAAGGAGCGAGAATTATCCAGACGTCACTCCGTCTCCCGCTCACCGCCACTCCTTCGGCAAGTGCCAACCAGTCACTCATGTGTGGGCGTGTTTTGGACACCAGATGTGTCTTTCTTTCCTGCCAGCTGGCTTGTCGCTACTGCGACGACCGGGTGAAAATATTGTTTTATTCTATGTAAGCTTAAACATATTAAATTCTTTTCGAATGTACTCACTTGTTTGCTTATCAAGTAGATTACATCCTGCTTCATTTCTTAAAAACTTCATTTCCGCTGTTTCAATCATTTGTTCTTCTTTTCTGTTAAAGTCCAAAATTCACTACCATATAATAATATTGGATCTGCCATTACTTTATAAAACTTCAATTCAGTCTCTCTTCAGATATTTTTAAGCTTCTGTGCATGTTGCCACATATGCCATATTATGCCATAAATTTGTTGATTTTATTTAAAGTGTCACTATTTTTAAAAAAATTAAATATTGCAACCAAATTATTAAAGCTGTTGACTTGTTCAACGGGGTTTCCTTCTAATAATATTTTGGTTCTCATCCTATTGGATCCCTTGAAGGCTAACACTTCAGTTTGTTTTATAGATATTGTTAAACTATATTGACAGAAAATATTATTTAATATATGTAATACTTTTCGTAGACCATTTTCTGAGCTACATATGAGAAGTAGATCAGCTTCAAATAATAAACTATATAAATATATATTTATAATTACAAAAATGTGAATCTAATTTTGTCTGCCAATCAGATTTGGCATCGTCAGTATGAATAATAAAGGGGACGGTGAAAGTGGACACACTCGTCATACTCCTTCATTTATTGTTGCAATAAGATCTGTCTTTATTCCAGTTTCTGTCGTGATCTTATTTTCTATATATAAACTTCTTATTGTTGTTATCAATACTATGTCCATACCTCTATACTGTGTCGTATATACCATTTCATTAGACTGACAACTGTTCATAGTAGTAAAGCATAACCAGCTGATATTACACAAGTAAGATAAAGAAAATTAGTGATATTGGTGACGCAATGGTCCTTGAATAGTGAAATACTTAAATGAAAATTTTAAATGCGACTCTCTTGCAAGTTTCCCCTGGACTTCAATAGCAGAGATATCTCATTGGAATGACTTCACCCTCTCAAATATCACGGAATTGTTTATTTCTCTCGTCGCTATTCAGGGAAGTCATAAAGTGTTCAACAAATTAATCTGTTTCATATAACCTTGCCCCGCTGACATGTATCACTCCGTGTGCAACTACCTTCCCCCTTTTCCCAATTGGCTAATGCTTTCGCGCCATAGGCCATAGGCGGTGCCTTCCCGTCACATTTAAACCTGCAGTAAACGTCATAATACGAGTAATAAACGTCATAAACGTCGTAATTGCCAGGAAGATAGATAAAATCATACAAATAAGAATTTTGAAGGCATGCAAAAATAATGAAGTTTATACTGAAACTGAGCAAATTGAAACTGAATCAATGAGTAATGAAACTGGAACAAGTTTATAATGAAAGGCGTTCGGCCTTTTCCACTGGGATTTTTCTAACCAGTACACATACCTTGCAAAAATGCTTGTCTTTCAGTCTTAAAAGCCGTGTCACGCCATACTTGTCGTATGTTCTCCATTCACCCAAATCTCGTCAAGGTAGTATATTTTGCGATTTGTATCTAGGTACAGTCTGATTGTCCTTAAATAACGTCTTCGCCACATAGCAATATCGCACCTGGAGTGGTAAGCTTTCCTGTTGTCTCAATTTCATGTCGCGATGTTCCTACGCATCTAACACACCTGTAAGTTCAGGGCACAGCTGTTCGACTTTTCTCACTGACAAAGACTTCTCTGTGAGTGCATTACACACATGCAACACAATTCTTTTTTTTCACCTCTTTGTACAGGTTTTCCCTTGCGATGCCTCAGCGAAAAACTGGTGATAGACTCTGCCATTATAACATAATAAGTACACGCGCGATAAACGATCAATAAAGTAATTTAGCTGTCGCACTCGGCATAGCACACCGTCGAATGGCGATGTATGACTAATACAGTTCAAAACAAGGTCATATAAACAAATGCATCATCTCTACCGCTAAATCACGTACTATTGTGCCATGTGCTTGAGAGCAAAGGAACCCGCTCTTTACTTCGTTTAAGAATTAACATGCATTTCAGATAAATCAACTCTGTTGCGTAATATATTTAATTCAAACAGATACGTAAATATAAATTTGACAATTCTCTTCCAACATATAAAGATATATCACCATGTTAAATAACGAACTAATTTTTGCGCACAACAGTCTGCACCACAACAGCAGCCAATGAGATGTGATAAGGTCACGTGACCGTTAGGAGATACCTGGCAAGCTTTTGGGAAACAAGAATTAATTACTATTGTTCCATAAATGTTTTTCATTGACACATATTAACTCAGTACGGAGTTAAACAATGTTCCCTTTAATCATATCTTAATTCTTCCACGCCTGGCAAACATATCTACTTCTTGAGTAATTATTACTGTCATCCTCGTCACTGCTTTCCATCCCATTGTCTTCAATTATAATTCTTTCAATTTTTTTCTTCCATTAGTGGATCTTTTTCT
>CM060950.1:24224639-24332139 GCA_030765055.1 Mantis religiosa | reverse complement strand
GACAGAAATAAAGCATTTGAAAACTATGTGTCCGAAGTGAAGGATTAGCCAGTTAATTATTGTTATACTTAGATATAAATATTTGTCTCAAAAATATTAGGGACAATGAGACTGAAAAGCAGCCCAAAGGTCTCAAAAATTACAATTTTTAGATTTATACATAAAAATGTTATTCAAACCTTCCTTTACTGAATTATGGTAAGAGTTTATAATTTCCGCCATTTTTAAAGGTCTAGCGTAGGGTTTAAATTTTCAGGGCGTGACCATTTAAACGCCCCACTTTCTTCCTTACCCAGTATGATAGCTGCTTTTGCCAATTCTGATCGTTTTTGGCAGCTTTTTCTCTAAAACTGCTTTCAAATCTTGCGGCATAGCTTCGTGCTGCTATCTGGAGGCTGTTTGGTATAAAATCACTATGTATTCAATACAAAGTGCTTAATTAGAAAACGTTTAAACATAAATGCCATATAAAGAGTCCTCATCACACCTTGAGTGTTTTAGCACCTCAGAAAATACAAAACAATTCGTAATATCTGTGATTATTCTATATTCCGTGCAATAAACTTAGCGAATACTGGTAGATTCATTCTTGTTTGGACTACCTGTGTTTGCTCCAATGTATAATGGCGACTTACATGAGAGAATTGTGCTTTTTTACAGTTTGTTTTAAATAAAGGAATAGGTGTATATGCAAGCTATTTTCTTTTTTTGTGGTGTAGTGTAGTGTATTGTTAACTATATAAACAGAATAATGCATGCTTCTTCATGATGTTGGCGTAAGCCGGTGAATAGAAATAACGAAAAGAACGGAGGTGTAACAAAACGTGGTGCAGCTAGTTGGAAAAGCAAAATTTGGGAACAGATTTGCACTTCATATGTACAGCTGGAAATAGAGAGACAACTAATATTTCAGCTTCACATTTGCAAATGAACATAGATGAGCATGCTAATACTATTCAAACTATATGTGCAAAAGCCAGCAAAACTTTGCAAGATTCAAGAATTAGGTGCAAATTGTTGTTGTTATCATCATCATTATTATTATTTGTAACTTTACGTCCTCCAACGTGAAGTGATATCGGACCATGAATGGAATGGGTGAAATAATGCTAAACTGAGCCCAGGGTCCATAGAGCTTAGAGTTACCAGACAATCGTCGGAATAAACGTTATCCAGGTAACTCACCCTGTCCGAGATTGGATCTCGGGCCCTCTTGAACGTGAGGTGGACTCTCTTCCACCACGCTACCGAGGCGGGCAGGTGCACACAGTGTATAGCAAATAGTGTAAATAGTAATTTAAATAGCCGACTACACTAGTGAAAATAATGAGCAAGTTTTGAATACCAGTGTACATAGCAGTAGAGATGACAGTGTAAATAATGTGCAGAACAGTGTAAATAGTGTGCAGGATAGTTTAATTGCTATTTTTGGTGCATATTTTTAGAAAACTTGATTTTTCTCCACTTTACATTTTTAATACAATATTTGCTTCCAGTGATTTTGTTTTAGAGCCATGGCTATGCTTTTTTAGCGTATGCTGCATATACGCGTTTACAACATCAGCCTCAGTCTATAAGATTTTTGGACTTTGTTTGGCTGTAACTAACTTTTAAATGCAAAAAAGTACTAAAATTTAAATTCAATGTACTACATAATTAAAAAAAATATGTTCCTTAAAGTAATGTATTGTTGATCTACACATAGACTGAAGTTGTTTATACAGTTAGTAGGGATGAAAAAAATAATAGAGTTATTCCACTAGCATGGTTATTGATGCACGTGCATTAACCTTAATATTGCCATGCACTTTAATTAAAATAAAAATACAAAATTAATTCCTTCAAAACTAATGATCATAAATGACTAAAATTGGTGTGGTATTTTCTAATATAAAACCCATTCAGTATGCAAAGTAAGAATAGGTCTAGTAATATTGAAAATAGAAATTTAAGTCCCAGTGTCCCTTATCACTCCCCCACCTCTCTCCTTGTAGCAATAGTCAATCACGTTATATATGATTTCTCGTGCCTGCCGATGTGTTACAAGTTGCTGGTCAGAGGATGTGAATACATCTGAATAGAGTGTATGTAAGACATGCTAGGGTAAACAACACCGCTGTCTCTAATATTCTCCGATACGCATATTGCTTTGTCATATTGTATAACTAGAAGTTACTTGGTGCCTGTTATGGAATAAGATGTTCCTAACGTTTCGTTTAAAACTGCGGTGGACATCTTCTGTGGTGTGGTCCAAGTCTTTTCGAAGAAGGCTGCAATACGTCTGAAGTGTTGACTGTCAGTTACACTATACTTATACTGATGTCGCTCTCAGATGCCCATTACAATTGAGGACGAAACGACTGGAACAGATATCTCCAAAAGACTACGGCGTAATAGTCTAGAAATAGCTTCGTTATTTTGACTCCATCCGTGAAAGCCTACGTTCTCTCATAAGTTATAGACGATCAATTATTATCTCCGGGTTGGTCGTTTCAAACTCAAATACATTTCTGTAAATTATTAGTGCTAATATATGCTAGCAAAGAGAGGAATTGTTGGTATGGTCAAACCATAGGAGGCTTAGGCTGTTAATTCTGTTTTAATACTTCCTATCGGCGACGTAATGCAATTACTAAGTTTATGAGCTTCCTTTCCCTTTGTACCCGCATGCATTCGAAGACAAGAGGAAGTCAGCGCCATCACTGTGTGTGTGTCTGTGTGTGTGTGTGTGTGTGTGTGTGTGTGTGTGTGTGTGTGTGTGTGTGTGTGTGTGTGTGTGTGTGTGTGTGTGTGTGTGTGTGGTTGTGTGTTGGAAATTGTGCTGTTGCTTACGTCTTTGCTTCTTTTTCTT
The DNA here is from genome assembly GCA_030765055.1 of Mantis religiosa. Classification (NCBI taxonomy): domain Eukaryota; kingdom Metazoa; phylum Arthropoda; class Insecta; order Mantodea; family Mantidae; genus Mantis; species Mantis religiosa. The sequence continues at coordinate 24,329,288 of CM060950.1, read as the reverse complement.
TCTCTGACGCTCACCTGTGGCTCACTCTGAGCAAACCTTAAGTTAAAAACTTCGTTATCTCACATAAATGACTAGCAACATTTTTCATAAGTAGAAGAAGAGGCTTAGAAAATTGGGGTGAGCAGGTATATATATATATATTGCTTACGCGGCCTATAAAAGATTAGGAACTTCTTTTTTTACTCTCCACATTAGGAAAACAAAAAGCTTTGGTCTGTTCGGATGCTACATATCACCTGAAATATCACATTCGCAGGTATGTATATCAGGTATGTATATATTTTTATTTTGTTTACGCGTCCTATAAAAGATTAGTAACTTCTTTGTTTATTCTCCACATTAGGAAAACAAAAAGCTTGGTCTGTTCGGATGCTACACCTGAAATTTCACTTTTACAGGCAATAAAGGGTAATCCTTCAGTGGTTGATTCGCCACTAGTAAATTAGCAGAGTATAACGAAATCACTGCAGTGCAAGCGAAACAGAAAACTAGCTGGACCACAAAACAACCTCTCGGTATTTTGTTCGTCGTAACTGAAGATACAACAGTTGTCTGTCCCCACAATAATCCTACGAAGAACTTATACAGTGTGGTTGGTAGCGTGTCTGCCTCACGTTCAAGAGGTCCCGAGTTCGAATCTCGGTCAGGGTGGGCTAACTGGATAAGTTTTTCCATGGTTTTCCCTTATCCTAAAGGACGAATGTCGGGTAACTCTAAGCTCTATGGACCCTGGGCTCATCTGAGCATCTTTTCATCCATTCATTTTACGATATGACTTAATGTTAAAGGATGTAAATTACAACAAACACACACACACATATTCAAGGGGGCCCGGGTTCGATCCCAGGCGACCACAAAGTGAGATTTTTGGTGGACAACACGGCGTTGGGGCGGGTTTTCTCCGGGACCTCCGGTTTCCCCCGCCATCTCATTCCACCGGTGCTCCATCTTCATCTCATGTATGATCAGTGTCACCGTCTGCGGTGCCGTATGTAGTAAAAGCGGGCGTTAAACACTACACATTTCACATTTACACACACACACACACACACATTACACTATTTACATCTCAGAGAAAATGTTGGAAGTGTCCTCCACCAGCATCTATACATGTTTGCATTCGTCTCATCATATTATCTCAAGTTTTACCGAGAGTATCTTACCCAATGTTACTTATTTCGGTTCGAATGCATTACTTGAGAACATCAATTGTCCGTGGCCTATTCTTGTACACTGTATTTCTTAGATAGCTCCACAAGAAAAATGTGGTAAGGTTAGGTCAGGGGATCTGGGAGGCCACAGACCTTTTGAGATTATTCGATTATAAAAAAACTGGTTACAAGTTCCATGGTGTCATTAGATATATGGCACGTTGCTCTATAATGCTAGAAATAATCTTCTCTCAATTCGATATCATCCAGCTGTGCCACAAATGTATTGAAGATAGCCATATAAACTTCAGTGTCTACAGACGTATCTCTCACAAAGGCGGCCCGGGCTCGATCCCAGGCGACCGCAAAGTGAGATTTGTGGTGGACAACACGTTGCTGGGACGGGTTTTCTCCGGGACCTCTGGTTTTCCCCGCCATCTCATTCCTCCGGTGCTCCATCTTCATCTCATGTATCACCAGTGTCACCACCTGCGGTGCAGTATGTAGTAAAAGCGGGCGTTAAACACTACACATTTCATTTTTACAGTCGTATCACAGAAAATAGCACATGTAAGACTGTCAATTGTCAGTGTTGTCAAGTCTCCCAGAGCCACTGAAATCATTAAAACAAATGTGGACATTCTACGAGCTTTCAAAAGGATTTATGGCTTATTGAAATGGTTCAGGTTTATATGGATCGCATGCGTATATCGCACAATATGTGTTGCGTAGAGTAAACCAAAAGGCTATGACAACGGATCCGCTCTTACTAACACACATAATCAAGTTTATTCAAGAATCACTGAATAATTATAAAATGTCATCCGAAACAACAACTGTAATAGATTCAAATTAGGAGTAGGCACTTCACTTGTCATGGTAGTTTCAACTTAAATAACACGAGGACAGCCCATGAATTATTTGTATGCGAGGAGTCTTATGGCAATTCAGAAATCACTGTCCCATAATAATTATTATATTTTATAACAAATTGCTTCAAATTACTGTATATGAGCAAATTTAATTTTCTAAGGCGTATCTTCCTGTTTTCTCAATCTAATACAACTTATTTTCAATGAACTTCACAAATATTACTTATAAGTGGCCATACCTCCATCAATTTCTTAGTAATCATGATTAATGTCGTTAGAAACTTTGGAAGTATACAATTCACTAGTATGTATTTTAATTGCTAAAATTTTTGTTAATAGCTATATTGTCACGGTAACAGGCATAAATGTTTCGGCACAAATAAGAAAGCAGTCGGCGGATATAATTTCATGGTAATAGTGAGCCTTGCTAAGCAGTTAATGATAGCGCGGCTAGTGTAAACAAGCGTCGGCAAGCAGAGATAACTGAGGTAAAGGACTCGCCGGCATAGATTAAGTTACGCTTCTAGAATGTGATAGAATATTTGGTTTCTTTATTCTTCCGGAAATTTCTGAACTGTTCGGGTTCTGGTTTATTTTAGAACAATCTAGAATTACGAATTAGGTATTTAAGGAGGTGACGGCTCGCAAAGTTAGTTGTAAAACAGTGAGTTGTAAACAGAGTAAGCAGAGAACAGCTGAGAGTGTTGTTGAAAAGACAGCTGTGTAACAAGAGTGTTGTTGTAACGAGAGCTAATGTAATCAGCTGTCACGGTTTGTTATTTTCATCGACCTTGGAAGATTGTGTTATTTTGTAATGTAATGTTGTTACGTGAGAACTGAACAGTGTATCTCTACGGAAATAAATGAGATTTTTAATTTCTGCAACTCTGCCTTTTAATTCTACAAACCCACGAAGTCACAATATACATTGTTGAGGAAAAATGAATTACTAAATATTCTTCATAAAAGTCTTAGTTTGGGGTGTGTCAGAGGTATCTGTTTTGTAAATCACATTGTGAAACTTCTGTCGCATATTTGCATACTGAACTAAAATACCAAGTTTGTATTTACTCGGAAATTCAGTTTTGAGTAACAAAGTTCACAGTTAAACGAGTGCTCAAACGTGTAAGATTTTTTAAAACTTTTGTTTCATCAGGGGGCCTCAAAACTTGTTTCAGGTGAAATTACAGCATCAAATTATTCGGTAGACTACAATTCTTCCTCTTATCCTCCAAATTATATAGCAAAGAAAGTAATACATTAATGGCACAACATGAATTACTTACAGACTTTCTCTGGAATTCACCAGCATTCCTTCAAATTTAAGAAATAAATACGTCGATATGTTTCATATATGCTCTCTTAAAAGTTGTCTATCATGCTGCTTTTCGGTTTATGTGACAAAATCTAATACAATTAATAGAAGTTAACTACTGTGTGTTTGAACTTTTTTTAATTTACGTCCTCCAACGTTAAGTCATATCGGACGGTGAATGAAATGGGTGTAATGAAGCTCAAATGTGTCCAGGGTCCATGGAGCTTAGAGGTACCCGACATTCGTCTTCAAGGATAAAGGAAAACCCCGGAAAAGCCTTATACAGGTAGCTGACCTTGACAGAGATTCGAACTCAGGACGTCTTGAACGTGAGGCAGACATGCTACCATCTGCGCTACCGAGGTAGGTATATTTTAACTTTCAATTTCTCCAGCATCAGTAATTATCGCTTGTTAACAGGTACGAGTAATTATCATCTTATAAAGTGTTGAATTGGGGTAATTTATCCTACTACATTCCCTCCGCAGTAATACATAAAACTCGTATTCAGAATTCCAGGGTTCGACTCCTGTCAACATCCCACTCTGACCATAGATTTTTCGTGATTTTCGCTCATTCGTTAGTGGATGCTAGGGTGGTTCTTCAGATACTAGGTTTTCCATTGCAGCATTTCATTTTCATTCCGTTTTCTTCTTATCTAGATTCCGTGATGTAAGGTGGTGTCGGACAGATGGTGACGATGCTTGCTTAAAAGAAAGAGTGCCTCTGGTGGGGCACTAGAGGATTGCTCGTTCTTTGTGTAGTACACCACCCTCTGTAGGCAGCTCCAGCAGTAGGACTAGTCTTCGAGCCTGGCATTGTTATGGACCTCCGCGCATAATTGTGGTCTGTTTTGTTTACGACCTCTAGCCTACTGTGGTAGGACAACGGTTCTATGTAGGTCTAAGTTTGCGAGTTATCACCATCTGTTAATAACCTGTATATCAATATATACCATGTCTAAATTTTAATAGAAAAATGAGATAGTTAAAATCAATATTATGTACTTCAATTAAACGTTTGGAAACAACGTTGAAGAACACCATTTGGCCATCACTAAAAAGAGTAGAGTAACCATTCTTGTAACATTCGCCGCTTGTCTTGAGTGTGAAAACATTAACAGTAATTGGAAAAGCAGACGATGCTTTTGATGTTCGATATATCGCATGCTATCCTCGTATAGTAGGGAAATTTGCTTAAGTGATAGTTAATGTGCAAAACGACCAAGTCCCATGGTGTCCAGTTATCGGATATTGCACACAAGGAAAACACTCAAGGGCCAAGAGTGGACACACAGTTTCGGTTTTCCCAGTCTCCACACTAACTTTCCAAAGTTGCAAGTTATAAATAGTAGTCGGTGTTTACTCCCACTCATGAGGTTCAGCTGATAGATGGTTTACCCTCAGAAACTAGCTCTTTTGGTCCTTTAGTACGCTTCTGGAGCTCATATATCAAATTGTAGTACATATTGGTTCCGTGAACATTGTATAGCTCAAAATTTATTGTTACATTAATTACATCTATTTTTAGGTAGCTTTACTACATCATTATCATCACCATCATCATCATCAACAACAACAACAAACACAACAATCATAATCAGGTCATCAGTACCCTTATAAATCGAAAGTGGTAAAACCCAGAGAAATTCATATTAATAAATAAATTAAAGTTCTAAAATATATATTTGCGAGGGTGATTCTGAATATCACTGCAGCTCATAAAGATACGATTTAGATACGTCTCTCCATAAAGAGAAACTTTACAACAGCAAGAAAGCACGTGTAGAAGAAGTTGCTTTTCCATAATCAAACAAAGTGGATTTAGGCATTCTGGGTGAAGTGCATTGTACAGTGAGAGTGAAATTTGTGTGAACAAAATAAATCTGGCAGTGGTTTTTCTATATCTCACTGGAGTAACCATGAGGTAAATAGAATGTTAGTTTTGGACATATTAATATATTTCAAGCTTATATTTCCTAAAGGATTGAAATTTAACGTTACCTTGCTTCAAGCTTTGAGCTCTTTAATTCGTTGCGTCTTCAAATTGGCATGAAGGAATTTTCAAATACCATGCAAAGAACACTTTAGCAGTTAAATATTCTTAATAAACATCCCTTACTTTAAACTGGGTTATGTTGGATCATATTGTTACATATCGGTTTTGGGGGGTTGATAGGAATTGCGAGAGGTGCAAAGGTACAGGGTTTGGAACCGGGTGCCGAGATCATGTGCTACCTGACAAAACTATCAGGTGTTGTAGAGGTTAAAAGGTAAGGTGTTTTAACCTTTAACCGCATATAACTGGAAGCGTAGCTATGGATATGGCAGAGCAGAATAAACAATCTAATTCAAAAAATGAACTGAGTAACTGTATTTCAGAGATGCCTAGCGCTTCTACAGGGCACTCCCTGGATCTGGATGAGGTCAGGGGCACTTTAGTAACATTTAAATACATAATAACATAATACAACTATACCTTTAGAGATGCGTTGTTTGTATGGCTGAACCTTGTGCAACTGGCAAGAGATGTACGGTCTGGTACACTCTGTTAGCGATCTCACTCGTAGTAGCACTTTAAAATAAACTCTTGTTAATCTTTACAGAGACCATCAGTAACTTCCCTCTCAAATCCATATGTCAAGTCCTCCCGGGTGCTAACTCAACCAAGCTTAAATATGGGTCCTACGGAAAAGCCAACTCAGTGATTCCCACGATTACTGCTAAGTTCCTCCCAACTATTGCACCATATTGTGAAATCATTGTTTACATCATTGAGAACATGTTACTGACCACCTAAGCATTATTTCCCTTGATCAGCAGGATGTGCGGTTCATTGTTTACAACATGTTGAACAAGTTGAGGCCTGTTACTGGCCACCTGTGCATTATTTCCCTTGACCAGCAGGATGTATGATTCACCAGTCCCAAGTAAATGTTTTGCCAGTCAGCAGCAGAATTTACGCTTAATCTTAAAAAAACAGCTTTGCCCAAACTCAAGATATCGGAAATAAAGGTTACAAAATAATGATTATTGTAATTTCGCGATCTTGCTCAGCCTATACACGCAACAATAACTTATATTTCTTTAAGACAATTGACTTACATGCAATTGCAACAGTAACCAAATTTAAAATGAAATAACTGTATTGGTAAGGGTGTAACAGTAGTGATTGCTGCAAGGTGTGCAAAAATACCTGAAAGAAGAACAACACCAGAAGGCTGTAAATGTAAACAGTTAGAAACAGAAATAACACAAAACATATGTGGAAAACAGGGAAAAGTGTAATTAGTGTCTGAACAAGAACAGTAAAGAGAAACAAATTAAAGCTGAGTTTATACTGCCAGTGCTAACTTATTATTACAAAATATGAACTAATTCTCTCAAGTGCATAAACCATAATTTAATTGAAATGTAAGTTACAGAATGCTAGGATGTTATTATACCAAATTAGAAAAAGAATATGTGCTAGGAGGATAGTATGAAAATGAAGCCGAAACTGTAAATGCATAAAATATTGGAATGATATAATTTGGAAATCAGCGCATGTTAAAAAGGTACAGTTAGGAGTGGCTTAGTTGGTGTTCAAAGTGACAAGAATGGGGTATAAGTGTGCCAGCAGGTAAGAAGGGTTACAGGCCTCCCCGAGACCGGTTTTCTCGGAAACTGACTGCACACCTGGTCGAGAAAAATAAGTGAAAAGTCTCTAGGTTGACGTGACCACGTGATGTTTCGCGCTAAAATTTGTAGGGGGTTAAGGGGAAGTAACGGCGTGATCCGTGACCAGGAGAGAAAAGAAGTCACTTGGGTCGGAACACTCGTGGAAGGAGGTTGGTCCAGAGGCAGCTGGCCTCCAACCTAACTAGCATTGTGGTATATTGTGATAGTGAACCTACCCGGCGGCCGTATCAACGAAGACGTATCGGCAAACCTTCAGTTCTATTTTATTTTAATAAATCCCATTTCAAAGAAAGCTCTGGTTGTTCTGCGCTAATATCCCACGCATACCCAGAGTGCAAGATCCATGCAGAGTAGCTGAGGCAGAAATCTACGATAAGCAGCATTTCGTTTAGTAATAGCGAAAGAGAACGTGGAGTCGCTGTATTCCACCTTCTACAAAGCAGCGACGAAACGACTGTTTATCGACATGTCGCTAATTCCCGCTGCAAAAATCAAAACCTCTCTTAGGATTACAATATTACTAGGATAGCATGTAATATGAAACAAGTGCTAAAACTTCTAGGCTTAGTTCTCCATAAACCCTAAAGGTTCGCTAGCTGGAATGTTCTAGTGCGCTATTGCTACACATTAGGAAGCCTTTGACCTACAGAAATCAAGTAGATGAATTCCATTCATTCATTTTATGCAAGAGTTCTCTTAAATACCTCGCAAAATTATTAAAGTAACTCTTCCTAGTAGTTGTCTAGTAGCTAATGTGAAGTAGCATTGTTGCAGAAATACCCGATCCTGTAGCTCGTACGTGAAGCACTAAATTAGCACTGGTATCACTTCCACATATCACGCATGTGCATAAAGAATTAAGAGTATTTTATGCAAAGCAGGGTTGACAGCAAACATCGTGAATAAATAAACGAGGCATTTGTTGATTTGCGGCTGACCAACAAGCCAATTAACGCCCAATGTGAAAATCCTGCTAGTTTGTAGAAGTACTACTCTACCAATACAACATGACTTCAATTTAAATGAAAGAAGGTACACCTAGAATTCAGTCGGATACAAAATATATCTCCATTAATCGCTCCATATGACGAGCATATTTAAGAGTATTTTTTACCACTGACGCTCCAAGTTTACAATGATTTTTCATTTTGTGATTTCAACGTTTTGAATGTTCATTGTGTATACGGCCTAAATGAATGTAGAGGAAGAGAGAGTCCCGCCTTTATTACAGAGTTTTCAGGAGTACGAAACAAAGCAGTACGTGATATAGAAATGGACTATCTGTTTCGTCCACACAAGGTGTCAGTTGTTCTGCAGGTGAACAATGAAACTGCCTGAGGGTGCTGATGAGCCGAGCTCTTTACAGTGTCCATAATGGTGGTGCGATATTCTTGTCTCTTCCAGTATTAACAGGACATTCTCTCAACCTGCACTGTTTAGGCCTCGAAACAACTGCCTTCTTACCTTCTAACGTTGTCCTGTTCGAACTATGATGAATATTATATTATATTTTTGTGCTTCGCATATTATAATTTAATTACGAATTTTAGTCAGATTGGAGCTGTTGCACAAGGTGACCCATAATGCGATGCAGCTGCCTTTATTGGTCCTGAAAAATTTAAACCTATTATTTGATAGTATGATTCCTCTCCTTGAAGCATAATTCTATCAACTGAATGACTGATTTATCCCCAAATGCCCACCTCAGTAGCGTAGATGGTAGCATGTGTGCCTCAAGTTCAAGAGGTCCCGAATTCCAATCTCGGTCAGGGTGAGTTACCTGGATAAGGTTTCTTCCGGGGTTTTCCCTTATCCTTACAGATGAATGTCGAATAGCTCTACGCTCCATGTACCCTGTACATATTTGAGCATCATTTCAGCCGTTACATTCACCGTCCGATATGACTTAACGTTGGAGGACGTAACATTACCAAAAAAAAAAAAAAAGCCCCAAACAAAACATGACCGAAGTGGCAGAGCGTTACATTACAATCTCCTTGTCCATTTTGCATTAGTGGAGTCGATTTACTGAACTCTGGATGGAAAATAGAACACAATATAATAATAGGTAGTTAAAGGCGAAAATTCAAAATGTTTTTGTTCTTCGCTATTTTCTGCCCTTATACACACCAGATCTAGTATTCTTATCCTATACTACCCTTTTCTTATGACGGTTTTCTCACTGTGCTAGATGGAGGTAATGACTTGAACTTCTCAAGTGAATGTTACAGATGTCGACAACTGTAAGGGCACACTGAAAATAATTCTTAAACTCTTCCTCTGGAAGGATGAATTTCGTTGAATTGATTTAGTTCCCCTTTCTGTATATTAATAGTAGTTTCAAAATCTATAAGTAATTACAAAAGAGGTTGAAGCCTGTGCTGTGCCTATTTACTGGAAGAAACTGTCGTTGGAATTTGGTGTCGATTGTTGGTAATGTTATAAACAGGTGAAGATATTAATTTTACAACTTTTATTCATTATTGCGCAGTTTCACCTTAAGAACATTAAATATTTAAGGAAATAAGGACGCTAAACGTTGAAAATAATAACCTTTTCGTATTTGAAATAATTATTCAACTTGTATTATTATTTAATAACTTGTATTATTATTTATTATTACTCCTCGGAAGAAACTTGTTAATTTGATAAATGGTTAAATCTATGCGTCTATTTTAATTTATTTGTATATCACACTCAGCAAAATTGTAAAATGCGAGGGCTGTTCAATAAAGAATGATCACAATTTTTTTGACAACATACCTTTATTCATACCCATAATTTTGATGGTCCTTCTCAAAATAGTCTCCTCTGAATGCGATGCACTTATCCCAGAGTTTCTACGAGTCTTCAAAGACATGCTGGAGTCCATTTTTAGAGAGCTCCTTCAAAATCGCCTTCGGAGCCTTCGCCACTGCTTCTGATGATGGATAATGCCTCCCGAGAATGCATTTCTTCAAGTGAGGGAATGGAAAAAAGTCACATGGGTCTATATTCGGACTATAGAGAGGGCGACGGATGCACTTCACGTTGATTTTTGCAAGATATTCAGCAACAATATTGGCAATATGCAGCCGCGCATTATCGTGGTGCAGCATCCAGGCTACTTGACGGAAATGTGGTCTTTTGCGCCTGATATGGACTAGCAATGTTTTCAGGACATCCCTGTAGTATTTTCCAGTTACTGATGTGTGTGCAGGTACAACATGCTGATAAACCATTCCATGAGAATAAAAGAATGAGATGACCATAACTTTCCCAGCAGAAGCAACAACTTTTGCCCTTTGGAGGTTTGGTGATGAAGGAGCTTTGCTGTTTGCTCTCAGGATCGAAGTGATGTAGCAAAGTTTCATCAGCAGTGATTACGTTTGAAAGAAACTCCGGATCTAACTCTAACACCGACTTTAACTGTATGTTATCTCCATTGCAGCGGTAGGCAACACTGAACATCTCTGAACCTGCCTCTTTCTCACAGACGGGAACCAGGAGTACCTACAATGAAACTACTATGGCGTGTTTGTTTCACATTAAGCTAACAGTATATAATAAGATTGAATTTTACTGCGAACAATTATGATCGTAAAATATTCTTTATTGAACAGGCCTCGTATTTTGTGAGACTTTTAAACTGTTTTGCTTACATAAAATAAGCTACTTCGTTTCTATCAGCCTACATCTTTGTTCATTCCCTTGAGCGAACAGCGAATATTTGATTTCTTTTTAATTGAGACTGTTTTCTCTCCCTCAATTTGAGTCCTAAGTTCTTTTTTTATATAGTTGAACTAAAAATTTTACAGTGTGAGCGTACCTGAAAAGGATGAATAGTATAGGGATTACGGGTGTGTAATCAAAGGAAGCACAGTAAATAACTGTCTTTAGCGGAAACTAATAATAAATTAATCATGCAACTACCTTTTATTGCATTTCAGATTACATTAATTATATATTCCTTGTAAGGAAACTGTTTATAAAATACAACAATATTAATGAAATTCCTGAAACAGCGCAACTTTGTTCCAATAGATAACACAAATGACGTCATGGATGGTAAATTATCTACCGTTTCCTCAATACATTACGTAGGCTTATATCTTTCTGTTTTAGTTCCTTTATTGAAAAGTGATGTACCATTGCTAACATTATCAATAGGTTTCATGTAGGTGTATTTGTCATATTAACGTCTAGCTTTCGTCATTACGTCGATTTAATAGATGTGTAGTTTGTATATTATTATCCTTAGACTACATGGTTGTAGCGTCCTGCGCCGTGGCGTAGATTGCTAAGGCAGAATGCCACGGAAAGCGGCCCGGGTTCGATCCCACCCATGTGGTGGGGATTTTAGGTCCCGGGTATAGGACCGGTGCCCAATCAGCATCGTGAGGAATGTGAGGAGCTTCCGCTAGGTAAGCGGCCCTGGTCACGGAAACCAACATTCCGGCTGGGGGATGCCGAGATGATGACCACATCTCCTCCCCGTATCGTATGGATGATCGTCCACCTCTACCTTGCGTAAGTGAGCGTGAGGCCGGCAGTCGGGTTGGTAGGCCTTGGCCCTCAAAGGACTATCGCGTCATGGGTTGTTATTAATATTTACATAGTTGTAGCAAATAAGTTAGAGCAGGGTGAAGCAATTTATCCTTAGGGTAGCATGGATATGTATGGGGTAAGAATGGTTCTAATGACACTGGAATGCAAGTATCAGACTGGTTTCATGACTGCTTCTTTTTATCATCACATCGAACTCGAAGTTACTGACCAAGGAACATAAGCCCCAATACTTCGGTCAAAATCTATTTAATAAGCTTCCGGAAAGCCTAAAAAATACTGTGTCGTCTGCTAAGTTTAAATTTAAACTCACTAAATTCTTTTTAAGCAGAGCTTAATACAGTAAAGATGAATATTTTGATGACAACTTCAATGATTTTGAACAATTATGATTGTATGTGTGTGAGAGAGAGAGAGAGAGAGAGAGAGAGAGAGAGAGAGAGAGAGAGAGAGAGAGAGAGAGAGAGAGAGAGAGAGAGAAAGAAAGAGAGAGAAATGAAATGAAATGTGCAGTGTTTAATGTCCACTTTTACTACATACGGCACCGCAGGCGATGACACTGATGATACATGAGATGAAGATGGAGAACCGGTGGAATGAGATGGCGGGGGAAACCGGAGATCCCGGAGAAAACATGCCCCAGCGCCATGTTGTCCATCACAGATCTCACTTTGCGGTCGCCTGGGATCGAACCCGGGCCGCCTTGGTGAGAGCTAAGCGGTCTAACCACTGAGCCACGGCGCGGCCGAGAGAGAGAGAGAGAGAGAGAGAGGATGAATGACAATTTTTTAGTATTTCTAATCGTTTAATTTAAAGAGAGAGAGTATGTACTAGATATGACATGGCTTAATTGTGTTGAAACTCTGTACTAACTTGCAATAAATATGAATATGAAGCTTTACCAATACATCACTGTTCAGAGTTACCCTATGTCAAATGCATATAACGCGATAACACTTAATTCGTTATTTACGTAAGAACCGACAGATATCTTTTCGCTTCTGGTCTGTCTTCGCCCAAGACAGAACCAGAGATGTTTCTTAATGACCCACCCGCCACGCTTTGCCTCTCCTCACTGCAGCTGCGTATCACGTTCAATTCTCGACGCCTCTTTATTCACACCAAAACTCCTTTTGCGACTATTTTGTCCATTGTGATTAGTAGTCTCGGCCATGCCATTATTAAGGGTCCGAACGATGCCTTTTCAAACGAAGTAAAGTGTTATTTACCGAGAATCCCTTCTAAGCAGCCTCTTTCTTTCATTTCTTTTGTTAAAGGACTGAACCCACTGCACCTGCACGTGTTCTAAGCAAATATAAATTTTTCCTTTGAAATCCATTACAATTCTTTATTTATTGCATTCCTTAATTTCGGTATCTTCGTATTAGATTTATAATAAAAACACTAATGTTCCGTAGCTTAATACCATATAGATTAGCCACAATGGCTCGTCAATGAAATTTCTCACATCTGAGGACCACCCGTTAGGCAGCTGCTTTCACCTATATGTACCTTGTTGTGCTTTGTGTACGAGTATTTAGGATTGTGAAAACGAAGAAGTTATGAGTTTTAATCTCTATTCCGTGTGCGTAGTTTTATATCTGTAGTGCGATATTAAGTTTTACATATACATGTATATAAAACAGTTAAAACTCCTAACTGTTAAGAATCTATATCGTCCTTGAAATCCTCGCACCATTCACTCAGTATTAACAGGCGCGCCCAGAATATAACTCCAATGATGGAAGGGGATGCAGGAACTCCTTTTGTAGTAATTTTGCAAATACACTAATCCAGTATTATTTTAAGATGTGCATGAAATGCTTTAGGAGCCTCGCTTTCTACCCGGAAAGCTCGGATTGAAATGGAAATAAAAAGAAACGGACTTGACTTGTGGAAAGAAGGGGTTGGTAGCGTGTGTGCCTCACGTTCAAGAGGTCCCGCGTTCGAATCTCGGTCAGGGTGAGTTACCTGGATAAGGTTTTTTTCCGGAGTTTTCCCTTATCCTGATAGACAAATGTCGGGTAACTCTTAGCTCCATGGACCCCGGACTCATTTGAGCATCATTTCACCCAATTCATTCATCGTCCGATATGACAACGTTGGAGGACGTAAACTGCAACAACAAAACATCTTCGTCTCTTTTAGCTATTGCCAGTAATTTCTATCTCTTCCTACGTAAAACTTTGCAACTGAATACAATATGAGAGGCAGTTTCTTCCTCTAGATTGCATAATCTGCAAACTGGTGGTTCTTTACAGATACCATTGTGTGCACATGTTCCCTCAACTTACATTGCCCTGTCAAAATGAAATGGAGGAACCGGGAAATCGTAGTAAGGAAATTAACCAATCCAGCATTCAGCTATTGACCAAAGAAAACCGGAAAATCTGTTTGCTCAAATTGGAGTCCACCAGGTATCGGACCCGGGACGTCCCGAGTGTGCACACGGTGCCACAGCGCGGGGCCGCGCCGTGGCTCAGTGGTTAGACCGCTTGGCTCTCTCCAAGGCGGCTCGGGTTCGATCCCAGGCAACCGTAAATTGAGATTTGTGATGGACAACACGGCGCTGGGGCGAGTTTTCTCCGGGACCTCCGGTTTTCCCCGCCATCTCATTCCACCGGTGCTCCATCTTCACCTCATGTACCATCAGTGTCACTGCCTGTGGTGCCGTATGCAGTAAAAGCGGGCGTTAAGCACTACACCACACGTTGCCACAGCGCCACCTCACTGGCTGTCATATCGGACGCCTTGATTGAGGCAGTTCGTGGCGTTTTGTTTTTCTTTTAACCATTAGATTACATTACTGTAGGTTTTCTCGTTTTCAGCTTATTCTCTGAAACACTTCCACTCGCAGGCTCTAAATGGAGCATAGGAAAGAATTTGAATTGAAAAAAAAATTCCCTTTTAACCACCGGAAGCCGAACCCGAACCTCCCGAGTGAGAAATCTGCTCGCTAAGCACTCAACCGTAGAGGAAGTGCAGGGACACACAAAGTTAAGTGGCCAAGTTCGGGACAATTGTAAATCTTGCTACCAGAGATTTGTCTGTTCCATGTACTCAGAATAAGGTCGTGCCATTACTAGTCTTTGGTGGATACATTTCGCGGTGAATTGCCGTGTCCAGGAAATGGAAACGTTTATCCACAGTATGTTCCGAGTTTTGTTTCATCTGATATTTAAAGGTCAATAGTATTCTGAAGGCCTGACTGTTGTGATTAAGCTTGAATAATGGTGCATCGCTGCTGTCTAGGTTTTGATCCACCGTATGAACTTCTGCCTTTCAAACAGGAGAAAGTGCCCAATAAATCACACACTGTTACGCTCACATCCAATGTGATATATGGAACGTGAGGCGGTCCCGTAATTGAACTGCTTCTACAAACTGATTCCTTGAAATATGACACACATACGCTAATAAAATAGTACGAATGCAGACATTTTATTCCTAAGACGTGGAGTGCTTATAGGAGATTAAAGCTCCAATCCTACCAATGCTTAATTTTCTGAATTCGTGAATCACAATATGAAACTATTTAAGATATAAAATTTATATTTATAAGGATAAATAGTCCATTTTATAATTGGAATGGCATCACACCTAAACTATTCACAACAGAAAAGCCAAAACAACCGCTATCAGTAATTAACTCCTCTTGGTGAAGATATTCTGTTTCTGATTGACTAAAGCTACATATGAATTGATTCGTATTGGATGTAAGCGAGGTAGCAACAAATCCAGGATATTCTTTAGGACATTCCCGTAAGAAATGTTGTCTAAGTCCAATATCGGAGGCACGCAAGAGATCTGACGGAACCTGCTGAACTAACCTCGCAGTTGTAGTGTACCCGACACGGTTATTGGCGTAAGCTTTTGTTGCCAACCTTTAGACCAACACCCCAAACATCTATTTTGCAGAGGTTTGTTACTTCACTGGTGCACATTACATGAGCACTCGTGGTACCTCTGAGGTTACTAGAGGAACCTCGGGCCGAACTGCCGAGCCCCTCCCGTTTGGGAGTTCTTCGGATTGGGTTGGACTCGAAGGGACAGTGTGTCCCAGACGCCCATGAGGCATTGGGTACCACCGGCCAGGCTACGGCCGCCCGGAGGAGGTAGAGGGTTGCCTAATAAGTCCCGGGTACTAGCCTGCAGAGCTAGTATACTCCTCCACAGGAGAGTAAGTCTCCGTGGGAGGAGGGGGGTTGGCGAAGGTTCCCACTCCCTCCCTGGACAGGTTTATGACACCCATGTCAGTACAGTTACAGAAAATTCAAAAAAATTCTGGCGGCTTCTACTTTTTTGTATGAATCTTCTCGGTTTTAATGTACAGAGTGAATAGGGCGCATGTTTTTTTAACGGTCTGCCCCTGGTGTAGCAGGCGTTCTCTGCCACACACATTCGCTGTCCTTGTTCAACAGCACATTCCTTACAGAGACCTTCTTTGCGTTGCTATACTATAGAAGGTGTGCTAGATCACCAGGTGGTCCCACCGAGGTTTTCGGTAGTCTTCCCTGCGGGGTGACGCGTGTAAGTGGCGTATCCACTTCCACCCGTCTTGACGTTGTGCTCGGCGGGGGGGCTTTTAGACTCAAGGTATTGCCCTATGGATAGAGCCCCGGAGTATCCATCGCTTCCGAATAGAAGGAGGCCCGGGTCCTTGGTCCTACGCGTCCAGGACTATTGGGAGTGTAACCTCTGCACTCAACTGTCATTGTTACCCATTGTTAGGATGGTAGCAGCTTAATTGTAAAATCTGAAACTGAATATTCCACCGGGAACCTGGTATTCAGTAAACAAAGTTATTGGGTGGAAATTGTATCTGAAACCAACGGCTCGTTTTATAAGTTTTATTGATCTTGCGCCTTTATGCGAAGACGAGGAAAAGTTTGTGCAGTTTCTGCATGACGCAAGTTTATTAAGAAAGAGAATGTCGCGTCGGGAGTGTGATGCCGTCCTAAATCAATAAAAAAATACCCGGTATTTTTTTAAATTTTCATTGACTACAGATTTATTTTTATTTATTTTTTATTTCTTGTTAGTTTTTATTTTTATTCTTTTATGTGATTTACGTCCTTTAACGTTGACATATTGGACGATTCTTTTAAAAACCTAGATAAGAGAAGACCCTCATTGCAACAAAAAGTAGTGTAGTTTTGGATTAATGTTACAGTTTTGAAACCTATCTGCTATTATAGTGCACAAGATTTAACTTGGTACTTTTTGCACTATCCTTCTCTAGCAGGCGCGCTAGATTCCTTTCCTTGAAATGCAGGCAACAGAGGTGTTGTAAATCTTAAAAGTAAAATGTTGGTTGTCAACGTGTTGGAAACTTGAAGAATGTTTTTAGAATTTAAGAATTTTGTGATTATTTCAAGCACTGTTGGGAATAGTGCCAATGTCTGTGTTAGATATAGAAGGCGTGGGAAGAAAGAGAAATGCTATCAAATCAGATGGCAGTGAAATTGTGATCAATGTCTATAATATTTTACGACGAATGCGAGGCCTGAAAATGTAGAAAACTAACTATACCTGTGTCGAGCATAATGAAATTTAGTTTTATAAAGGAAAATTTCTGACGGAATGGCCAGATGTTGTGTACAATGATTCGCGGTTCTAAGAAACATGAACGAGATCTGGGTTTCCGGTGCCCCTACTATTTACTTAGATGAAACGTAGACCAACATAAATTATACTCGTACAAAAGCAAACTGTGGAAAAGTGAAGGGGACGATTTTGAATTTCCCGTGCGCATCCCAATATGCAAAGGCCAGCGCTCTTCCGAGTTTTAAATAAAAATTAAGTAAAGAAATGTATAGTAGAACATTTAAAATTGGTGTATTAATCAGTTGTTACCCAACATTCCCCCAGTAGCGCTATAGTAATAGACAAGCACCTTATCGTTCTATTCCGATATCATTACTTAAATCGGTAATACAGTCACGGCTCCATAATAATAATCTCGAATTTGATCTGCATTCCAACAAACCTGTACTCCACGAACTACTAAAGGTTAAAAAAGGATGTGGTCTCAAAATTTATGAAATAGATCGCTTAGTGCAAATATGACTACGCTGTAATACGACTACCTCCGTATCATTGTCCCTTAATGCTATAGGACGTATATGGGCACAGATTAAAACTATGTCACAAAACACAACATATCAATTAAGCATAGTGACCTAAGAGTCATGTTTGGTGGTGTAGTAGGTAAAGTGTCGGAACAAATTTGGCGGGGTGCTTGTGAACATGTTAAGATATTGAACGTTTTATTGGGAGAAAGGTGGATTGATAGATGAAATTAATGACAGGTTCATAAATAATTTGGAATATGATTCAGATAGGAAATATGTGGAACATTCTGAAACTTCTGACAGTGTGAAAAGGGAACAGGAACCAAATATAGCGGACGAAAAAGGATCATCCGCCACTGATGTGTCTGCCCTGCCTGTCAGGCCATAAAAGAGGAGTGGGTCAGAAAGAGATCATCAGTGCGTATTTCTTTCTCTTTCTAAAAAGCAGGGGCCAAGTTAAATCTCGTGCACTATTACGTCAGCAAATGCCAAACCGACGTCAGCGCATGCCACTTCGGCTGGTTACGTCAGCCCTCGTGCGTGCCTCCAATGTTGGACTTAGACAAAATATCTTACGGGACATGTTCTAAAGCATAGCCAATCCAGCCAATGAAAGATGCGGCAAGTACGACTTTTACATCTAATAGAAATTGAGTCATATCTAAGTTTAGCCAAATGTGAAATGTGTGGTGTATAACGCCCGCTTTTAGTACATACGGCACCGCAGGCGAGGACTCTGATGATACATGAGATGAAAATGGAGCACCGGTGGAATGAGTAGGCGGGGGAAACCGGAGATCCCGGAGAAAACCCACCCCAGCGCCGTGTGGTCCATCGCAAATCTCACTTTGCGGTCACCTGCACTCGAACCCGGGCCGCCTTGGTGAGAGCCAAGCAGTCTAACCACTGAGCCACAGCGCGTCCTTTAAGTTTACCAATTAGAGATATCAAAATATCCTACTCAAGTAAGCTAAATCACGTGCTAGGAGTGGGTTCCGTTTCATTGCTGTGAAAACCTTAATTCCACTGTCGGTTAATTATTAAATGGGCTATAGATACATGGCTTCTAGTTCACTGATCTATCTTTATTAGCATTTGTTTAGAAATAGGAGACTTCTTTTTAACAATTTTTTCGTCTTTTGATTTAAATTTATCAGCAAGTGTTCTAAGAATTAACCAAACATCTCGTTTACGGAAAATGGATGCACAAAGCCATTTAGAAATGGTTCAATCTCCTAAAGTATCATTTATCTATCTCAAATATATTCAGTAAAATGGGTCATTTATAGCAAACAAAAATGTTTATATGAAAAATCCGCTTTAATAAAAATGAAGAAAACCACTCTCATATATTTGCACATGGTTTGATCACACGGAAGCTTCCACTTATAATGGTATTGTGGATAAGCATTCTCATAAAACATTCTTCGAAAACATATCAAAATATGTTGACTCCAAAAACTCCAATTTGTACATCATTTACTATCGCTTATTAGTATTATAGTCCCATATTGAATGGCAACGGAGTAACTATTTAAAATGTTCATCTTCATTCTCAGGATACCAGTAATGCAAACAAAAATGCGGATCTCAATAAATACCTGTTTAGAAGTCCTAGGAAATCCACTAATCACATTATCAAGAAATTTTCCTTTAATATTTTAATATACCATGCTTTGTCTATATTATCTTAATATAAAGACACTTAACATATGACCATTAAATTTAGTGGCTATTTCAGAAGCTACAAAACGTTCTCTAAACCTTAATGGGAACATGCATTTCGGAAAAGAGCTAAAATACTAATAAACAAGGTTTAAGGTTTATTAAGATAGACTTTAATCAAAACAGCTGACGGCTGATTGAGTGTTATGTGATTTGAAATATCAATGACATAAGTTAAAAAAGCTGCTCTACATCTGCGCCCATCTCGCCCACCTCGGCAGCGTAGATATTAACGTCTCTGCCTCACGTTCAAGAGATCCCGATTTCGAATCTCGGCCAGGGCGAGTTACCTGGATAAGGTTTTTTTCAGAGTTGTCCCTTCTCCTTGAAGACATATGTCGGGTAACTCTAAGCTCCATGGACCCTCAACTCATTTGAGCATCATTTCACCCAATTCATTCACCGTCCGATATGACATAACGTTGGAGGACGGAAATTACAACAACAAAGAACGCCCACCTCGGTAGCGTAGATGGTAGTGCGTCTGCCTCACGTACAAGAGGTCCCGAGTTCGAATCTCGGTTAGAGTGAGTCACCTGGGTAAGGTTTTTCCGGGGATTTCCCGTATCCGGAAAGGCGAATTTCGGGTAGCTCTAAGTTTTATGGACCTCGGACTCGTTTGAGCATCATTTCACCCATTTCATTCATCGTTGGAGGACGTAAATTAAAAAAAAAGATCTAAATAATTCCCAATACCTGCTATTGGAAATGCAATGAAATATATCGCTTTTCACAATCTTTGGGTAAATGATAAATGCTACTTAAATACAGAAAGGTATGCCACGAACTACAAGTTCATATATGCGTCCATATATATTTTACTTCATTGAGTATAAATTCCCTTATATGATTGAGGTATTATATATAGTCCCAAAGATAATAAGGTGTAAAATTAGTCTAAATTAACAGAAGAGACCACAAGAATGGCTTTAGCTATTGTCAGTTTCACATTTTACCTATAGGCAGGGGCAAGAGTTTTTGTTTATAACGATTTTTTTTTTTCGCATTTTTTTCTTCTTTCGAGAATAACATTTTTAATCGATACATAAAATATTTATTATATTTAGTCTGCATAGTCTGCATTTATTTCAAATTGCATAAATATAACTTTAAATTAACATTCATTTCTTCATAGCATGGAGCTAGAAGTCATGAAAAAATGTTTACCAATTTAACGAAAGCAAGATAAAATTTAACACTTACTAAAGTCAAGACAATGACATCATGCGCACTGAAATAACAGCTAAGCGGTGTTACAATATACTGACACATCAGCATCCCACTGGTCCGTGATACTGAGTAATGCTTGCCGTATGCTAACTGCAACTGTTATTGATATGTTCTTGCTTTATGAACTCTGAAAGGAATGCGTTTACTACAGACATACACACGTATAGACAAGGTGACGTAATGATATACGAGTCGTGCACAGATAAAAACGCTGGGAAGATAACATGAAGCCTACTTATTACACAAGTGGCAGCCCGTTGTGTAGCTTGTGACACTGGATATGAATATTGTTGTTTTCAAAGCTTCTTCATCACATTTATCTATAATGCTAGTTATAATTTCACGCCCTTCCGAATGCACAATTTTAAATTTCCTATGGTCTTCAGACATGGTGAGAAGATTAGTAAATCTTACTGCACTGAACTAGTTCTGCATCTTGCTACGCAAGTAGGCTACGTGACTTTCTGCAGGTGATTGCTGAATGTATATTGTATTGCTCACTCGTTGCGTAACCGGACAACGGGTCCCCTCTCCCCCACACCTCATCCCATGAAGGTCACGAGTCCAGAGCACATCTATATTCATTGGATACCACACCGTGCACAGCAAAAACTCCTATTATGCTGACTAAAGGTACTGTGAAGGTACTAACTTCTAGGAAACTACTCTCAGACATTACATAACCTGAAAATATTGTCCCTCAGGGCTTAAGAATATCTTCTGAAATGCCCGAAAATTAAAAAACGAATACAAACAATACCTCACTGAAAACCACCCAGACTTATAAGCTAAAAGTGTTCCCATTGCCTGTACTGACAGGCTGGTCCAGCTGGTTTAATTCAGTAGTTTACATTGTCAGTTATTCTGATGCAATTGTCAATTTCTTTTCTAAAATAAAAGCTAGTTTTCAGTTCCTCCGCAAAATTTGTTAAATGATTATTTTTGCGATGCCAAGTGCTGCAATATTGTAAAGGTACGACCGCAACAATATTTGTTTCTGAAAATTGTGGATTCATAACAGGTTCAATATTAGAATTTCAATATAAAATTGCGGCTTATTTTGTTTTATCCCGAATTAACGTGAAATATTAGAGAGTGGTCACTTTGGAAACAGAGTAAGTACACTTGTAGATCACATCCTGGATCCCAGCGTTAGAGAAGCAGTAGAAGAGAATCTAAAAGTTTGCTGCCGCATGACTTTGGCTAAATTAAACTCCATTGTGCAAAAGAAACTGATGATGAAATAACCATAAAAGCTATATCATTTGTTGGAACCTTCTAGGCTTGATACTAAATCAAGTATATGTGTCTTAAATCTTGTAATGACAGCATTTAAACAACTAAATGCCTTTAAAACCAGCGGTATTACTTTTTTTTCTGATTTACTTCTATATTACAAAGATCTTTGTGACATTGTTGAACAGCAAGGCCATGGTGGTAACGATAACAGATTAGATGTAGTAACAGCACCCCTGGCATTGAAGGCGAAAGGTGATTCTTACAGCAATTTCTGTGAAAAGTGCCTTCAATGTCTTTGGTTGCCATGCCAAACGCTGACAGATTTTTTCTCTACATATAACTTAGTTGTGACAGACAACACAAGAATGAAAATCGAAAATACCACAACTTGTTGTATGCTGCAGTTTGGCGATGTCTGATATGTGATATTTTATCTAATTTATGTTAAATACTATATCCTGATTTCAAATAAAAATGTTTAATTTGGGGGAAAAGGGTTTCTAACAGTTGTGGTACTCTAGTTACCTGTTACGTTTCATTTGAACCATGTCGTTACTCGTTACTTCTTCCACAAAATTTTGCGCTAAATTAATGCGAATTGTATTAATAGTTGTCACCACAAAACCTTGCCTCTGCATATATGTCATGCACATAAGCATTTTTACTGGTATTTAATGCATTTTAAACTTCTACTTCGGTAATAAATGTATATCTTTATCTAAAAAAGGTTTCATATTTTATTTCTGGGTTTTAATTAGAAAAATTTTGCAACAATGAAATAAATGATTACTATCGCTCCACTACCACCTGGATGTCATTGTTTTAGGGGGGTATCTTCCTAAAGGAGACATCAAAAAGCGACGTCTATAATTATACATAGAAGGGAGGAAACCCTACTAAAGGAAAATAGTTGATTGAAACCACAACCTGTTAGTGTTTAATGTCTGTTTTTATTATAGGTACAATAAGTATGACCATCATATTTTGTTCCAAAGTGTTAAAAAAACAGAGCTGACATACTTAAATTGAAACGGCTAATGCTCTTTTCGGAGTATTGAAAATCAAAGCACACACAATACTGAAGAACCGGATATAAAAAAGTGATAATTGCGATAAAAATATGTTAGTAAAGGGCATGTCGGATTTAATACTTTAAACCTTAATAAGTCATGAAGAAAAATTTATCACAGAGAAAGGCAATGGAAATTATCGTGCTTAATACAAGACAACAGCATCAATAACATAATGGACCGATAAAAATACTAAAAATATCGCAATTAAAAGAGAATAATGATACCAAACAAGGGATTACTCTCGGCAGTATTATTCATTACGAAACAGAAGCATCAAGGGATTAAATTCAAATTTGATAGAAGGGGACCGAGCACTTAGGGAATGAACGCAAGTTAACAGACATTGATGAACCTAATGAGCTGGTTAAATGTGTGGGCAGAGGAAGTAAGAATTTTGTAACGACCGAGTGCTGTACGGGGGATGTAGCTTAGAGGTAAACCAATCTTCCAGGGCTGTCGAGCGCTTGGGAAAGGGATGCGGTTTCCGGTGACAATAAGTCCAGATAAAGTTACTGCCCATGCGTTAAGCCCTTTGTTCTATTCTAAAGACTTATGGTCCAATCTGTAATGACGTAGCTTAAACTGTCACATGCCTTGGATGACAGTGAGGTTTCTTCTTAGTAGTAAGTTGTAAAAATGCTCTCTATAACTAGATCTATATGGAAACATTTTGTGTTGAGTGTCTAACATCTTAATTTCAATTTGGTCCATCTAATAAAATATGCTGTGGGCATCAACGTTCTGTTAAATGGACCGCACCCTAATTTCAGCACTTCCTCGAGTGGTATTTCACGGAGTGTCTTTTCCTGTCCTGGGACGGTATAATATATTTTATGCAATAATAATACTCAGCGCTCTGAAGGGTTTCCAGAAAAGATGATACTCCTTTGCCGAAAAGGAAACAGGAACGCCAAAATGTTTACTGATTTCAGAATTTAGCTTATAGAATGAAATAAAAAGAAAAAAAAACTGAAAATATTGAGGCGATACCTTAGTTTAAGTGTGTAAAACACTTTAAAACAGCAACAGATTTGGATTAGAAAACGAAAAACACAAAAAGATAAATAAAAGAGATATAGATGTGCCACAGTATACATAAATTAGTTAGAGGTATGAAATGTATACGTATTTAGCACTAATTCAGGATTGGAAAACGCATTTCTAGGGTGAACTGGATGAATTTCTGAGATTTAGCTAAAACTGGTGTTGATAGAAACCACATACTGTTGCTAAATCATCTCTATATGACTTAGCTTGCAATTAGAATAGCTTGTTCAACACTTACTTGGCTCATTTGTTGAAGAGCGGCCAGCATAAAAGAGAAAAAAGAGAGTAATGTTTAACATTTGATGTTAAACATTACTATCTTTTTTCTCTTTTATGAGGGAGGGAGAAAACGGAAGGAAGGGAGGGAGGTGGAGGGGCAGGGAAGGAGGATGGAAGTATGGACGGATGGAGGGATGGAAGGAAGGAAGGAAGGAAGGAAGGAAACCAACTGAGTGAAAATTCTGGAAAATCTCAGAACGCTAAACTGCAACTCGGTTCTTTCTTCCTCTCTCTTCAAACCAAGAACAATCATTGTGTGCGTTAATTTACTGAGTGAAATGACCCAGTGGTAATGTATGATTCTAATATCCCTAAAGTCCTGGATTGTATTATCATTGGATAAGCTGTAATGCACCTGTGTTTACCTATGGGTTTCTAGATTGGTAGACAAATTCTGGGGGCAATTCTAACACGAATCTCTTGTCCATTTTCCTTCATATGTTTCTTCATCTGAGTTTCAGGGTTGCAGAACTAGACGAGAATGTATTAATCAGAGACGAGTATTTTCTGCAATCAAAATGAATATCTAGCTTTCAAAATAATATAGTTTTATCGACCTTTCTGTACGTTAGTATGATCTGAGCATTCATGTGTCTGATACGTCACTGAGCGTGATGGTTCAAGCATTAACGTCTGTGTCGTGCATTCGGCAGCTCGCGGGTTCAGTTATCGGAGCATCCTCAAGATCTTTGTCTTTTCAGTGATTTTGCTGTTCACTAAGGATATGTACTTCATTCCTAGCTTCACTCCCTTTCTTTTCTTTATTTCATTCTCTCAATACAGTCCTAAAGGTAGCAAAAGTAAGCTGTGCTGCGGTGCTGCGGTGGTAGTTGCAGTCTGGAAATGGGGTTTTCGGCTGAGGGGAGCCGCTGTGGTAGAGGGGGGCTTCTTGTTACGTCCTTTAACTTTTTTAAGTCATGTCGGATGATGAATGTAATGGGTGAAAATGGTGCTCAGATGATCCCAGGGACCACAGAGCTTAGAGTTACCCGACATTCGTCTTTTAGGATAAGGGGAAACCTAGGAAAAAACCGTAACCAGATAACTCACTCTGACCGAGATTCGAACTCGGGACCTCTTGAACGTGACGCAGACATGCTACCGCGTTGGGCTACCCTTAAGATGACCTAATGTCATCTAAGGACAGACATAAACTCATTGACTGGGTCAGAGTTCATTCTGGATGCTTCTATCCAGAAGGAATCGGTTCACGCCTAACATTAATGGAGGGCTACTCAATAAAGAATGATAACTATTTTTTTTTTCGCAACGTACCTTTACTCATCCTCATAATTTTGATGGTCCTTGTAAAAATACTCTTTCCTGAATGTGATGCACTTGTCCCAGCGTTTCCGCTCGTCTTCAAAGACATGCTGGAAAACATTTCTTGAGAGATCCTTCAAAATCGCCTCCGCAGCCTTCACCACTGCTTCTGATGATGGATAATGCCTCCCAGGAAGGCATTTTTTCAAGTTAGGGAATAGAAACAAGTCACATGGGGCTAAATCCGGATTACAGGGAGGGTGAGGTATGCACTTAATGCAACAACATTGGCAATATGCTGCCGTGCATTATCATGGTGCAGCATCTAGCCTGCGTAACGGAAATGCGCACCTTTGCGCCTCATATTGGCTTGCAATGTTTTCAGGATATCCCTGTAATACTGTCAAGTTACTGATGTGTGTTTAGGTACAACATGCTGACAAACCATTCCATGAATATCAAATTATGAGAGGACAAAAACTTTCACAGCAGAAGCAGAAGCTTTTTGGGGGGTTGGTGAAGGATATTTCCACACTGGCTTTGCTGTTTGCTCTCAGGATCAAAATGATGTAGCCAACTTTCATCAGCAGTGATCACTTTTGAAAGGAACTCCGGATCTTCCTCCAACATCAACTTTTACTGCATGCAGACCTGCAGGCAAATGTCCTTTTGTTCGGGAATCAATAGTCTTGGAACCCATCGCGCACAAACACGTCTCATGTGTAATGTTTCTGACGCCAACGTGTGGGTGGCACCGAATGAAATGCTCAGTATTTCAGAAAGTGATCTTAAGGTAATTCGTCTATCCTCTCTCACAATGGCAGCAGTAGTGTTGATGTTTTCTTCCGTAAGAGCAGGAACTGGAGCACCGGGTCCACCTTCCTTTGAAATTGATTGTCTCCCCTCTTTAAATTTTTGAAACCATCTTCGAGCTGTGCTGTAGGGATGAACAGACTCACCATAGACCTCCTGTAACATTGCATAGGCCTCAACTGAATATTTGTTGAGACGAAAGCAGAATTTCTAAGCCGCATATTGTTCCTCGCGTGTTACCTCCATTGCAGCGGTAGGTGATAGTGAACATGTATGAACTTGCCTGGTTCTCACAGGCAGTAACCAGAAGTACCAACAATGAAACTACTACGGCGTGTTTGTTTCACATTAAGCTAACGGAATATAATAAGATTTTTATTGCAAAAAGTTATGACCGTAAAAAATTATGATAATTCTTTATTGAACAGCCCTATTCAGAGACATCAGAATACCTTTTCCACGTGGAGTTAATCACGTGATAGGAGCTAGTTCCAGTTTACTGCTGATCTCAGTTGCGATATCAATTGCGCTCTATTTAAGTTAGTGAGAGGAAATCGAAGCAAAGGTAAATTGTTTAAAATATTTCGGTAATTACTGGCTTTGAGATCAGTTCATGACATCTTAAGAAACATCTGATGGTGATCACTTAAAAAACAACCAAACTATTGGAAAATGCAAACCAATGGCAATGCATCTATGGCAAATATATGGGGCTGTAAAAGGTTATTTGAAATAAATTATGGTATTTAAAACTGCATTCCCAATAGCGCGTGGCTAAAATGCATAGCCATGGGCTTCGTGCCTTAGAGAATTGCGGGTTCGAGTCCCAACTGGGGAGACACAACCAGGAAAACAACAGATATGTAGGAACCAACAAAAGAGATAAAACCACCTGTGTCCTGGTTTGTATAGTAACCTGTCATGTATCTATAGTGGCTTAGCAATATAAAAGTCTCTTGGGTAAAAGTCACTAGAGCCATTTCTGTGAAAATAAAATCTAACGAAAGGGTAATTTGGAATACTCGGGATTACTTTAAAAGTCCTATTTTCCGTTTCTAGTGTGTGTTGCTCTATTCCAAATAAGCGGGATGGCTAGGGTGGTAGCGCCTGTGGTGCGTATTCCACTGGATGTTGGTTCGATTCTCAATTGAAGACATTAGTAAACCATGTTTCTTTTTTGTGGGGTTCCTCAGGTCGAGGGCAATTTTGGGAAGCATAATTAGATCCTTGAACTTTTTCTCGCTCCATTTCACTTCACTTCCCATTGCACTTTCACCTTTCATCTTGGTTGACTATTTCAGGGTTCCAAAGGTTGGTGGGAGTTTCAGCGTGCATGGCAGAGAATTTGTTCTCTGTATATCTTTTTTCTCCGGTTTGAGGAAGGTTTCCTCCCAGGGAATGTGTAATTCTGCCAGTGGGAAGCGACGGGTTTTACGAGCCGCCACTGGATGGATGCTATGGACTTTCCTTTGTTGTCGTCTCCCATTATGTTCGACTGTACGTACTATGTGCTTCAAATGGGAAGAGTTCTCGCCTGTGGTGAATCAGATACGTTAGTGCCTTCAACGTTGCCACCTCGTTATTCCTACTCTTTTTATATCTCCCTCTCTCTCGCACACTTGCGAGTGCTCGTGGCGCTAGACGTAAGGAAACGCAAACTGAATTTTCCAAAGTTTTATAATAATGCAGTTGCTGAAATCACAATTTCAACATGGATATTCGTATACTACGCAAATGTTTTAAACAATTAGTTTAAAGTTAATTATATCTTATGAATTACTTGCTTTTCTAATCCTACGAAAATACCAGCGGTGCATCCGTATAGCTCTGAATGTTACGTTAAGAGGTAATTCGTCATTGTCTTCAACGTCTGAGTACTTCAAACATATAAGAACAGGTTCCAAAAACTCGTTACTTGCTATTTCTTTCCAAAAATCGTCTTCTTGTAGCTTTTTTGATGTCTCACGCAATTTTCCCAGACTTGTTGTGTTCCTTGTCAATTGCTTTTTGAATAAATCTTTCAACGTCAATCAGTTTAAAAACAGCATTTCTGTTTGCAACTTAATTTGAGCGCACATTAACTCTTTTGCGTTGTTCTAGCAGTAGTAAGGGGTGAAGGTGGATCGCGTCTCATTCATCCAGCTAATACACTTTTTACATGGAAAAGTAACTGAATAATGCTGCTTTGAACCTTAGAGCTAATAGAGATTACGAACCTTTCATAAACAAATACATAATGTGACCAGACACATTGTGCCAGACTAGCAAGAAGTGTATCGTTTCCCCTCATCGAATTTAACAAACACCTTGGCTTATTCAAAGTACATATTTCTTTCACCACGTCATGTCAAATGTTTACGTTTCAGTTCTGAGCCATTTCAAATATACATTCACGCATATATGCCAACCAATAATGATATTCATTACAGTGCCTACGTCGCAATACATTGTTACAATGGTATCTAATTTATTTATTTGTATTAGGAAAGCTATTTGAGCTAAAAATTTGGGATTTTTACAGCTATGTTATATGCATTACTCTCTCCTTCCTCATCGGTCATTTTTTTGCAAAATCTGAAATTTTGTCTTAGCGCGAATAGTAGTTATTAGAGATTGATTATTTTGGCGCTCGTCACCCAACGCATAAGGGAGAATGCAATGCGACAACACCGCAGGACACCCATTGATTGCTCACCTAATCCTTCTTTCACAAAAGCTTGCCCCGTATCTCTTAACGGTCACGTGATGTAATCACCTCTCATTGGCTGCTGTCGTGATATAGACTGTTGTGCGGTAAAAATTAGTTCGTTATTTAACATGGTGATATATCTTTATATACTGTAGCTGTTTGAATTAAATATATTACGCCACACAGTTGATTTATCTAAAATGCACATTAATTTTTAAACGAAGTAAGGAGAATGTTCCCTAGCTTTCAGGCCCGCCTTTCATATGACACGAGAGCACGTGCTTTAACAGTAGTGATGACATATTTGTTTATATGACTTTTATCACTGACTTTGTTTTGAACTGGATTTGTCATATATTGCCATTCGAAGGTGTACTGTGCCGAGTGCAAGAGCTAAATTACTTTATTGATTGTTTAATTGCGCGTGTACTTATTAAATGCATAATGGCAGAGTCTAACGCCAGTTTTTCGCTGAAGCATCGCAAGGGTAAAGCGTTACAAAGCGGCAAATAAACAATTGCGGTGCATATGTTTAATCACTCTTGGAGAAGAATTCGTTTTTTTTTTTCAGTGAGAGAAGTCGAACAGCTGTGCTCTGAACTTACAGGTGTGAGTGTTAGATTCGTAGTAACATCTTGACATGAAATTGAGACAACAGGAGAACTTACGACTTCGGGCAAATGCAGGAATAAACAAAAGTGCGTGCTCGGAGAATGCGATGACTTCGTGAAAAGTACTGTGCGTCGTTATGTGCATAGTTTTTTCTTTAGAAACGAACTCCGTACACATAAATAAAATTTAATCTGCTGTAAATGAGGATACAGACTTACCAAATGTCAGCAGATCTAGTCTGTATAAATTGTTTACACATATGGGGTTTGTTCATGAAAAAGGAGGCAAGAAAAATTTGCTAAGAGAGAGAGGCTATACTTCTGTGTGGCGAAGACGTTATTTAAGGACAATCAGACTGTACCGGTATACAAGTCGCAAAATATCCTACTACCTTGACGAGACTCGGGGGAATGAAAGACACACGAAAAGTAAAGTATAGTATGACACGACTTTTAAGACTGAAAGACAAACATTTTTGCAAGGTATATGTGCTGGTTTAAACAAATCCCAGTGGAAAAGGTCGAAGACCTTTCATTATAAACTTGTTTCAGTTTCATTGCTCATTCATTCAGTTTCAACTTTCTCAGTTTCATTATAAACTTGTATTTTTGGATGCCTTCATATTCATATTTGTATGATTTTATCTACCTTCCTGGCTATTATTATGTTTACTGCAGGTTTAAATGTGACGGGAAGGCACCGACTAAGACCTATGGCTCGAAAGAAATAGCCAATTAGGGTGAGGGGGAAGATAGTTGCACGCGGAGTGATACATATCAGCGGGTCAAGGTTATATGAAACAGAGATTAGTAGCGCTGAAGGACAAACACCTTCCCCATTTGAAACACAAAATAGTATCCTCTGTTTTCGACTCTCTCTCCCATAGGCACATAGGATTTCACAGTTCCAGGGCCCGCCACGGTAGCGTATATGGTAGCCTGCCTGACTCACGTTCAAGAGGTCACGAGTTCGAATCTCGGTCAGGGTGAATTACCTGGATAAGGTTTTTCCGGGGTTTTCCCTTATCCTGCAAGACGAATGTTGGGTAGCTCTAAGCTCCATGGACCCTGGACACATTTGAGCATCATTTCACCCATTTCATTCACCGTCCGAAATGACTTAACATTGGAGGACGTAAAATTACAAAAAAAAAAAAAAAAAACAACAAACAATTCCAGGTGCGACGATCGCCCCCGAAAATTGTCATATGTATTAGAGCTTCACCTTTGCAGAATGTTATTCAAATGCTCT
The DNA here is from genome assembly GCA_030765055.1 of Mantis religiosa. Taxonomy (NCBI): domain Eukaryota; kingdom Metazoa; phylum Arthropoda; class Insecta; order Mantodea; family Mantidae; genus Mantis; species Mantis religiosa. The sequence goes on along the minus strand of CM060950.1, from coordinate 24,298,430 downwards.
ATTGATTGCGTTAGTGTGAAGTTGGTAGACTGTTATTTCGAAGCTATAGCGGCACGTAAAGGACGGTTCGTTCTCGGGCCAGTTATTTTTGCTTCAGTTTGTAGTTCAACTTTCAATTCCAGTTATGTGACGTAAGTGTTAACTTTTACATTTAAATAGCTTTAGTTATCTTTTCTTACCGAAACTAGAACTATTTTTGGCAGATATACGGTAAATGATGCAATAGCATATCTATAATAAATATGCCAGAAATTTCAAGTCTGTACAATATATTCAATTTTAAAAGAAAAGGTAGTCCATAAAGGAGAACAAGATGTACCCATGTTTGCAAAATTTATTTTATTTGCATCACAAACTGCCCACTTCATGGCACAATGTAGAGAAACGGGACGAAGACGAGTACAAAAAATGTTCTAGAGTGGAATAAATGAGAGAAAAATGTAGCAACGTCGTGCTTCGTAGCCCTCGGGGAGCTATATTTCCCTTTCCCTTCTTTTTCTCCGTTCCATCTCCCTTTCTATCTCTCTCCATCTCTTTGCCCCTGTTTCTTTCTGAGTTTAATGCTTTTCTTACACGAAGCTTTCAGTTACTCAATTATGACTACTAAATAGTTTGCTATTGGTGGTAGGAAGCTACTGTAACAGAAGGAGGCTTTTCTCCTAATTTTTCTAAGAGCTCAATAGAAGAGTGTTTTTCTGAATCAAATTTTCAAATTTTGAATGCTGATGTAAACATAGACGTGGAAAGTTAGCTACTAAAGCAATTATTAACATTTAATTGATTCCAGTTTGCCGTTTCCTTTTCATTAGTGGAACGCCGCTGATGCTCAAATAGAAATGTGACGTCACTATTCCCAAAGCTGCAGAGACATTCACAATCACCACAACTGCACATTCTTGATATTCGGCTTTCCCTCGGGTTATGCACAGTAATGCTGCCGCTATCATTGCGACCTCTCTCATTTGTATGTATCACCGGTTGCCACTAACCATACGGAAAGCAGTTGGGACACGCCATATTATATCAATTTAAGCTTCAATATTTTATAAGTAACTTTTTGGCAGCAAAACATTACATACCATATTTAAAAAAAAAAAAAAAAAAAAAAAGAGTCATGGATTTATTAAGTATTCGTATCTGAGAGCCTTCATCTATTATGGTTATCGAATATAATGATGATGATGATGATGATGATGATGATGATGATGATGATGATGATGATGATGATGATGATGATGATGATGATGATGATGATGATGATGATGATGATGATGATGATGATGATGATGATCACGTGTTTTAGTCGTATGGGTACAGATAAGTGAAGAGCCTCTCTCCCCATAGGAAGATGAGCACTGAATAATTTCAAATGCAGTTTCCTGTTCAGCTGCAACATAGTTTCATTAATCTGCACTAACGAAAGCTAATCGATGTCATTATGACAATCTGTGGAAGTCACCATGTCATTCTGGGTAACTATGTTGCTTAAGCGCTTGTCTACTGATCTCAAGGTCACGGGTTGACACCCATCCCAGATCAATCGTTTATATGTACACAGTGTTCATTTTTATCTCTAATTTTGCCGCGCAAAATTTGACGTCATCAGTAGCATCTCTTATGGAGCGAGTTTACATACGATTCCTCTAGCGGCTTGCCATCGTATTAGATGTGACAGCAGCTATGAGCCCTCCCTCTGCCGGCAGTTAAATGTACTATTTGAGAGGTAGGTACTACCCGCGTAATATAAAGGTGCGTAATTTCGCGTGGGGCGTAGCTACGATAACTGTTGATAAAAAATTATATACTGCAGTGCAGTGCACTGAAAGACTAATTATGCAGATATAAAAGTATAACAAGAAGAGTATACGCAAAGATAAGTCAATGAACACTTATTTCACAATGAACATCTGTTTTCTGCTATAGTAGACATATATGTATGCATATTGTAAACCTGTCACATAAGCTATAAATATTTCAATTTGATCTCAATTCTTTTCTATAATACACAGTTTCCTCACAATATAACTTCATTGCTAACCAGAAACTTAGCAGAACGTGTTCTAGGAGTGAAAAATAAATTATTATTACAATATAAACAAAGCATTTATCCAAGTGTGAACAATGAAATGACTCTAGTACAGTCTTAGGTGTCAATTGTCTTATATGTTATTTTCTCTTCCCCTTAAACACTCTCTGCATTGCAAGAAGGTATGCTTGAGGCATTTCTATTATAACATTATTTATTGGTTCTAGATTGGGACCAGTCACTTTATAGCGTCCAGTGTCTTTCTTTTCGCGAGTAAACTGATTCTGCATCTTGGAAATGTTTGATGCACCTATGGGTTTTAAGCCTGAGAATGATAAAACATTTATATCATATCCTAGTAAAGCGTAAGACGTTTATGCTGCAAACAAAGGTATGTCAATGTGACGGTACCTGGACACTTTTGACAACATTACGCTCCGAGGGACTTGTCTGAATTTTAGATAGCGTTGCATAAACTCCTCTATGCAGCGGTTTAAACTATATTTATATGTTGTACCAATTTTAACGCCAGTACGAAAGTAGCATTCAACCATAAAGACGTGGTGGTCTGTGTTCATATCCAGGGGAAGCTGGTTATATTAGTTATGAGCGCAATCACACTCGGAGCGCATACTGTTCCGTAAAAATTACCGGTTCTTCCCCGTAGAGGGCACTATGATTTCAAGCTAGACTCATCAGTCATCTATGACGTAATTCTGTCTAAATCGGACGGCGGGAAATAGCGAATAAAAATGAACACCCTGTATGCTTTAAACTGACAGCCCCTATAAATAGCTTCACATGTAAAATAACTCCTGGGAAAAGGGGTACTTCTGTTTGACGTACCTACAGTGGTTTAAGTATGATCCTGGCAACTGACGCTGTACCTAACATACAATTTGTTGACATCGATAAGCTTTTATATGCTTCTGCAGAACCTTGCAATGTTCCTGGTTAACGATGCTTCTTTCCTAGTACACAATATCCAGAGTGATTTCCATGCCTGCGAGATTCAAATTTTCGGTAATTATAGCCATTTATAAACCATTTTGCAGACAAAAATATGGATTTGTGGTTCCTCCCCCTTTCAATATAAGACAAACAGCTGACATTATAGCTTTTTCTAGGTTCAAATGTAAATTAGTACCCTTCCAGAGACCAGCTATACCTGATGTACTGCTGTCTCCACAAGGGATCTCATAGCTTTATCTAGGAGCCAAACTATGAAGCTTAGTGTCTAAATATTATACAATACAACTGAATCTAAAAGTGGTTCAATATGAATAAATGTTAATATCTAACGTACTTTAACAATTCTAGTGAAATTTTCTGTGCACCGTGCTTCAAGTTCTGAGTGTAGGTAGAAATCTTTAGGTATCTGTATTTTTATAGACATATTTCCTTCAGAAAACTGTTCAATAACTCCTAACTGGACAGTGAACGTCATTACAGCCAGTTCATTCACCCTCCACTTAGTTGTTAAAAGGTGAATTAACGCCCACTAAAGTTGTGAAGTTCATTGAGGCCTTTCCCATGGGAGCGTAGCGGCTGTCAAAATGAGAGAATAGCTGGCTTCACATTCTCAGCATATCCGTGACATCATTGCAAATCAAGAAGCAGCTCCACCCTTTATCGGTAAACAACAGCTCGTGGAGTTAAAGGAGGTCCCGCCCTTATGCCGTCACAAATAGCCAAGAAGATACCTTACTGTCTGTAACTGTTTTCATATTAAAGATTTTATGTTTACAAATTCTGCTGTGATACCTCTGCATTTAATATGTGTCTCTTTACTGCAATAGTCATAACTATAAATTGGAACTGCGATAATGAGTACTTTTGTTTTATATATGAAACAACCTTAAATGCGTAATTCACACTGCTTTCTTTACCTTAGATTTTACATATTTTCATAATCCCCACGTTATTTCTACGAAAGTTTCCTCTTCCATCCATTACACATTAATAAGAATTAATATTTGCATAAATAATTTGTTATGCGTTTCGTTGTAGCTACCAGGAGAGTACTGGAATCAGAATAATTTGTTATGAGTCTAAATATGATGGACTTAAAATCAAGACTTACAATGGAATTTGCAGGAAATAACTGAACGTGGTTGTACCTTAAGAATAATAGCCGAGGTGCTAGAAGGGTCGCTATAAGTCCTGGGCCTCACTGGGGCGCCACTGCGCCAGTTGTGACGGATAACATCGTATAGTGTAACCCTGGACCAGCTTGTAACATAGTTATAGGTCAGTACCTTGTTTACCTTTTGAATGACAGCATTTTAAACAAGAAAAGTGTACAGGTTTCCTGAAAATGTAGCATTTGGAAAAACGAGAAGGGATTAAATACTTCATTTGAAATGCTTAACGCCTAAAGAAATCAAGAAGAAAATGCACGGTACATTGAAAGACTCTTCCCTTCATACAGAATGATTAAAAGGAGGATTGCAGATTTTAAAATGGGTCGTACGAGCACTAGTGATGATCCTCGCTCTGGGCGTCCTGTGAAAGTCACAACACCAGAGATAATTGAAAAAAAAAGAGATATGTATCGTTTAGTACTGGAAGACCACAGATGAAATTTGTTTGAGATAGCAGCGGCTGTGAACATAAAAAAGTGCAGGTAGTATTTTAAGTAATGCTTTGGGCTTTCACAAGGTATGTGCAAGGTGGCTGCCGCGTTTGTTGACACCTGATAAATGTTGCAAAGAAATACTGTTTCTCTTAAGAATTTGGAGCTCTACCGTAAAAATATAAGTGACTTTTTGGTTTGATAGATAGAGTCAACATGAAAAATTCAACGTAATTGCCGGGATTTGAACCACGGATCTACTGGTTTCTGTCCAGTACCTCTAACCCATTGATCTGCCATGGCCAACGTACCATCCTGACATTAAATTCTCCATTTCACTCATATATTTCCCCTGTAGACCACTAGGGGCTCTCGCATCTGAGATACACCGTTTGTGGCGACTTACTATCGTAAGTACTCGAGTCCCAGCTTCATTATTTAACTCTTATTGTTTTAGTTAATTTTTGGAAATGAATCATTTCTTCACACTAGCCATACATAGCCTACGTTTTCCGTGATTTGAACCACGGATCTCCTGGTTTCCTTCCAGTCGCTCTAACCGATTAAACTACCATGGCCAATGTGCCGTCCTGACACTAAATTCTCCATTTGACTCGTATATTTCAGAGCGACTGGTTAGTGCGTTTGGACGGAAACCAGAAGATTCGTGGTTTAAATTCCGGCCATGGTATTGAATTTTCATGTGTACTCTATCTATCATCTATCTTCACGGCTAGTGAATCCATTAATTAAATAAAATAAAACTAAAATAATAAGAGTTAAATGATGAAACCTGGGACTCAAGTTCTTACGATAATAAGCCGCTAAAGATGGTGAATCTCAAATGCGAGAGCCCCTAGTGGTTTGCAGGGGAATATATGAGTCATGAGAATTCAGTATCAGTACGGCACGTTGGCCATAGTAGCCCAATGGGTTAGAGCGACTGCACGGAAATCAGGAGATCCGTGGTTCAAATCCCGGCCATGGCGGTTAATTTTTCATGTTGACTCTATTTATCACAAAAAAAACCTTAGCCTATACGCGGATAGTGTGAAGAAGTGATTAATTTCCACCAATTAACTAAAATCCTAGTGGATTTTTGAGACAGCTTATTACCATGTTTGATACTTGGATACGTCACTGCACTCCAGAAGGTAACTCACAGTCGAAACAGTGCATTGCGCCAGGTGAACCAACTCCAAAAACGACAAAGTCAATTTTGTCAGCTAAAAAAGTTATGGCGAGTTTTTTTTATGCACAGGGGATATGCATCCGACCCTCATAAATGCAAGCCAACAACCCATATGTTGACTTTGGTTAATGCTATGTTAAAATGACCAGTTGAAATATACTGTGTATTTTAAAACGTTTTACTTAATTTAAATGAATACAACCAGACTGAAAAATTCAACGCCATAGCCGGGATTTGAACCACGGATCTCCCGCTCCCGCTTTACATCAATTTTACACTATTGTTTAGTAAATTTATGTTTGTTTTATGTCAGTCCATTACATGAAATCATATAAAATTCAGCTCGAATAAGAATGTGTTCAGAAACTATACCGAGAAATCTCACGATAAACAGTTTCTTTGGCATGTGCGTCTCTTAAATGTTTTATTCAAATTGTCATGGCACCTTAATCAAACGCGTATTTTATTTTCTAGAGAATAAAAGTATTCCATAAATTTTTAAAGGATAGTGTAGGGGTTATAAGTATTTAAAAATCCTCACGTGACATCCAGTGAAGATTCTAGAAGTAGTGCTAGTCATCGGCCCCACATCGATCGACATACAGCCTCGAAATCGTTCTGTAACCGAAAGCACATGGAAGGAGATGGGAGAGAGGAGTGTCGTGGCAGAAAACACCACGCAGAAATACATGGTCGAAGTAGTTGGTCACCAGGGATCGATTCCGTGATCTCCCGAATGTGAGTCTCGCGCGATGCTGTGAAGACAACCCGCTGGAATTTAGATGATATCAAACTGAAGTACCAAATTTGGTATTTTCCGGTATTTTTTTAGTCAAAACGTTGATACACCCACAAACTCATCCAGGCGCGCGCTCGCGCGCACACACACACACTCACACACACACACACACACTCACACGCACGCACACAAACACTTGTACCTTCTTTTTGTCTCACATTGAGGGATTTTAATTCGTTTTAAATGATTTTTAATTTTCAAGCTATTGATGTTTAAAAGTGAAATGTATTGCCCTTTGCCAGATGTTACTACTGGCTTAAAATTTTAAAATGGCATTTTTCTAAATTAGGTATACATGATCTGTTCATAACGCAAGAAGTTATAGTATAACGATCTTCAGTTTAGCTTTAGTTCACAAGAAAAGTATTTTCTCACTAGCATAATTATAACATTATACTTCTCATCTCCGTTAGGCTTTAAAAATAACTGTTTCACAAATCTGTACGCATAGAAAATTATATGACAGCTTTAAATAACATTTAAAAGTTGCATGAAAAATTTATTAATAACTGCATGAAAGCTCTGTCATGTGGAATATTTTTAATTAGCCAACCCACTAAGAAAAGAAATTCAAAGCTCAATTTTGAGAAACCATGTATATAATAAGTATAAATACTGTCTCTTTTTAGGTTCGTAGAATTAAATGTCCAATTTGCATAAATTCAAAATGTTCTTTATTTGCGTAGAGATACACTCTGTTCAATCCTCACGTAACAGAATTACGTCATATATACAATCTACCAAAGTTGATGATCACAACAACGTTCTGATTACATCTGTTCACAACACTCTTGTTACATGACTTTACAGCTGTTTACGACTTACGACTCTGTTTGCGACTGACTCTTGGCGAGACGTTGCCTTCTTAAATACCTCATTGATGAATTCGAGAGATTTCTGGAACAAACAAGAAAAGGAGTGTTCTATCACATTCCGGAAGCGTAACTTAATCTGTGCCGGCATTTCCTTTATCTCCGGTGCTATGTGTATCTGCTTATGCAAGCTCTTTATCTCCGTGAAACACTATCCGTCTGTTATTTATTTGCGCCGAACCTTTTATGCTCATCGCCGCGACAATACTCACGTCTTTAGTGAATATTAGCATAGAATAATGTTTGAAAGCGAAAATCTGTCCATGTGCTGGAACTTCTGAGGAAATTTCAGTGGTTTTTGATTTAATTTAAGTATGACCAACTGAAATCAAAACACAAGGTCCATCATAATTAACTGCACAAACTGAAACAACTGCAGATACGGAGTAAGAAAAGCAAAGGTGTGCGAGTAAGTATACTCCGGAACGAACATTTTGTAAATTAGCTGATAGTACATGCTTTCGGGCTCCCGAGTACTTATTTGAGTAAACTAACACATCTTTATAGATTTCGTCGTAAGATGGCCATGTCCATTTCGATCATTATTCAGCAGTGTCACTCTACAAACAAGTTCAGGCGTGGTTTACTATGTTCATACTGCACATTTTAACCTTCTGAAATATTCAATTTTGTAAATAAAGATGAAACATCCGACCCTCCCCAGCACCTTTTCCCCTCTCTGACTACTCTCCACATAGAACTTACAGTAGAATTAACTTGAGGTGGCAGCTGAGTAAAGATGCACAGAAAATGGAATTACCCTGTTATCGCTCCTGAAAGGAGACTGAGGATGATTTGTACATGTGGAGTGGTTGATGTATGCATCATCATTGACTTCATATGTATAAATCATCCACAGTTTCCTTTCAAGATTGGTAACAGGCTAGTTTTATTTACTGTGCATCTTTTACTCAGCTGCCACCTCAAGCTAATCATAGTGTAACAGTCCCCAAGACCTAGGAGTCACTACCCGGATTAAATACTTGTCGAGGAGCAGACGAATTTTTGATCAAAGAGGATATCCAGGAAGTGTAAGGAGCCTAAATCCTGGTGACATGAACCTGGGAGGCTTGGTAGAGGCAAGCGGTGTCTCCAACACTTGAAGAGAAAATATTTCACTATAGGCAGTGACTGTTCATAGCTAGTTGTACTCAAATGCCTCGAAAAGGTGTATTTGCTAATCCAATTGCTCCTTTTTTCTAATTATAATTTTCCCTAAGCAGTTTCAGTTTTTGGTTTAGCCTGCAATTTACATATCGGTAACAGAAACAAACAATGCCTTGAGTTTTCAGATGGTAGCACACTGAATCTGACTATAAGCATTTATGCGTTTAGTATCTTACTGTCACAATTTATGGACTTATAAGCTGCTTCCTCAAATGGACCCCAAATTAGGTTTATCGTTTAAACGTGACGTAGCTGGTGGACTACTTCAATATCATATCATCTTTACATAAAGAGTAGCTGATTAACCTTAGGTTTGATTAACTAGCTTTCCAATTGATGTACGTTGTGGCTGACTCCCAGTTGATCAGCATTCCGTTTACATGGTGGCGTCATTGCACCCAGCGATGTAACAGCAAACATTTGTTCATCACCAAGTACACAATCCCTGTCAACGTTCAACACAAAATACTAATGACTCCGGAATTCAGAGCAATATTGAAAAACATCCCTAAAGCAATATTTAGGAAGAGGTCCAATGTCCAAAGGTACACGAAATAAGCAATTATATTGATTTTGAACCACGCTTTGTCCACACAGTTTAAAAGCAAAAAGCAAACATAGCTTACATAGATGCAATTGGGCTGTGTATGTGTTTGCAAAGATTAAAATTTGTGACCTGTTGCTAAAGAAATATTAACACAGTTTAAGTCTACGCAAATCTATCATACTTATGCATAACGAATATTCACCGTTTTGGACAAACGTCATCATCTCAGTAGGTAAAGTGTTCTAAAGGCTGGTGTTTAAAAGGCTATATGATTCCATTCGAAAAATGTTGGCGGCACAACTTTATCTGAGCATATTATAATACAAAATAATACCTATTATATATTTCAAATGGGAAGAGTTCTCGCCTGTAGCGAATCAGATGTGTTAGCGCATTCGGCGTTGCCACCTCGTTACCCTCATTCTTATTATATTTCCCTCTCTCTCGCACACTTGCAAGTCTTGTTGGAGCTAGACGTAAGGAAGCGCAAACTGAATTTTGCAAATCTTTATAATTAGGCAGTTGATATCACAATTGCAGCATGGATATTAGTATATGACGCACATGGTTTAAATACTTAGTTTAAAATTAATTATAGTTTATGAATTGCTTATTTTTCTAATACAACGAAAATACCAGCGGTACATCCGTAAAGCTGTGAATGTTCCTTACGTTAAGAGATAATTCGTCATTGTCATTGTCTTCATCGTCTGTGTACTGCAAATTTATGATGATAGGTTCCAAAATCTCTTTACGTGCTATTTCTTTCCAAAAGTCATCTTCTTGTGGTTTATCTGATGACTCACAAATTTTCCCAGGCTTGTTGTGCTCCTTGTCAATATCTTGGTCAATAATTCTTTCAACGTCAGTCAGTTTAAAACTATTACTTCTATCTGCAACATACTTTGAGCTCATATTAACTCAATTGGATAGTTCTGGCAGTAGTCAGGGGGAACGTGTCATATTGATCCAGCTGATACACCTTTTCATGGTTTTAAACGGAAGAGTAACTGAATTATACTGCTTTGAACTCTCTAGAGTAAATAGAGACTACGAACCATTCATAAACAAAGATATAATGTGACCAGACACGTTATGCCAGACTAGCAAGAAGTGTATCGTTTCCTATCATCGAATTTAACAAACACCTTGGCTTATTCAAAGAAATTCTTTTATTACGTCATGTCAAATGCTTACGTTTCAGTTCTGAGTAATTACAAATATACGTACACGCATATATGCCAACAACCAAATAATGATATTCATTACATTTATTACGTCGCAATGCATTGTTGTATTATAATAGTACTTTATTTGTATTAAGAAAACTATTTGAGCTAAAATATGAGGTTTTACGGTTATGTTACTGGATTTTTTTTTTTTTTTTTTTTTTTTTTTTTTTTTTTTTTTTTTTTGTAATTTACGTCCTCCAACGTAAAGTCATATCGGACGTTGAATGCAATGCATGAAATGATGTTCAAATGTGCCCAGGGTCCATAGAGCTTAGAGTTATCCAGCATTCGTCTTTCAGGATAAGAGAAAACCCTTGAAAAGACCTTATCCAGGTAACTCACTCTGACCGAGATTCGAACTCGGGACCTCTTGAACGTGAGGCAGACAGGCTACCACCATGCTACGGAGGCGGGCGTTATGTTACATAAATTACTTTCTCCTTCCTCATGGATCAGTTTTTCAAAATCTGAATATTTGTCTTAGCGCGAATAGTGTTTATTTGAGACTGAGTAGTTTGGCGCTTGCCACACACAACATATTATGGGGAATGCAATACGACAACACCGCGGGACTCCGATTGGTTGCTCACCTAATAGCGCTCAAGGACAAACGTCATCCCATTTGTAACACATAATAATTGAGGTAACTTTCATATAACGTTCGGAGAAATAGAGGTATAAATGCAGACAAATTGAACATTGGTACTTTAATATGAAACCACTTCAGTCCGTTAGTTGTTTTCTTTTCTCACTCTTGATCTAATGGTTTCCGCACAAATACATCACACAGTTAACTTCCTGAAGTTTTCTGCAGTCCTCAAGGATGCCATGAAATAAGATCAAGGATAGGCCATGTCTTTTGCTTCCCTGTGTTCACAGTTCCTGAATTCGGGCCGCGCCGTAGCTCAGTGGTTCGACCGCTTGGCTCTCACCAATGCGGCCCGGGTTCGATCCCAGGCGACCGCAAAGTGAGATATGTGGTGGACAACATGGCGCTGGGGCGGGTTTTCTCCGGGATCTCCGGTTTCTCCGCCATCTCATTCAAGCGGTGCTCCATATTCATCTCATGTATCATCAGTGTCACCGCCTGCGGTGCCGTATGTAGTAAAAGCGGGCGTTAAACACTACACATACACTACACTTCCTGAATTCATTGGCAAGATATTCTGGGATCATGAGTCTTGCAGAAAACATTTGAACTAAGTCACCCATTATCAAATGTAACGAATATATTAGAAGTGTAATAACAAAAATTAAGCTCAAATAAATGTTTTTAAACTTTCTTTCTCACTTCTTCCTTAATTCAAACACAAGTTGTGGATAACAAAAATAATAAATATTTGGGTACGTAAGAACTGCGACTGATTACTGAGTCTGTTAACTGTTACGTGACAGTGACCTGAGCAGTCGTATTCGGGAAACCCGCTCTGCTTTAACCCTCTCAACAACCTGTCCCGCGCCTTCAGGAAAAGTAAGAATAGCTTGAGGTTGGCATTCGTTTTTGCAGCTGCTAACAAACCTGAAAACATACTAGTCTTAATAATATTAAATTTGTATTTACAGTTATTATTCAAATAAGTATTGAGTAACGTTGCTCATGACACTGTTCTGAATTGCCGATTCAAATGCACGTCTAACACCTGAATATGCAATGACGAGTATGCTTGCATGCTAATTCCAAATATATGTAAAATTCTATATCAGCATTCTTGTGTAAAGCACAAAACTATGTCATGTCCCTTGAAATCGTAGTATCAGATTAATTAGTCACTTTTATGAATTTGAGTTTATGCAACCTGACTTGAAAGGAAACATCACTCTTTACTTAAAATTGAATTCTTATGAAATAAACTTTTTCATAACTCATTTCTATACCTTATGAGCAGGGCTAGGAAGTTCGTACCGCTCGACGTTCCCTTCTCCCGGCATCCAAACAAGTCCTAGATAAGAAACGCACAGCGGAGATGCATTGAAACCGGTTGCCCAGAGAAAAAAAAAAAACACTTATAAGACATTTGAAAATGCACATCTAATTATATCATTATGTACAACATACAATTTCTTATATAGTACATACGGATTTTTCTCTGGCTGATCCCATTATTTAAATAGGCACATTGTGCCAACACCCAAGCAATTATAACGCGGATTGCAACATTTCCAGATCAAATGTAAAATAATATCCAAATAATAAAGCTGATTTCTTAAATATCTAATGCCACTTACTAGACAAAATGACAAAGCAGGAATTTTACTACTTATTTACTAATCTGCGGCCATATTACTAAAACAATAATGCACCTCTGAAGCCTTTCAAATGAAAAACTCATTCTATGTCCCGTAAAACAAGATGTAGTTCATTGATAATCTGCTGCAAATTCGTTAATGATTTCAGCTAATTTAGTTTCTCGATCTGGCTTCTCTTTTTTCTGTTTGATGAAGTATCCCATTGAAATGTAAATGTGAATAATGAAATAAATAAGCACATGAATAAGTATACACTTCTAGAAAACATACAATTTTCGTCCCTTAATAATATTCAAGTCTGTTTACTTAAATTCAAACTTCAATTTCAATTAATATAAAACAGATTTTACCTGTTTTACATGTTTGAAGCCGAACAAAAATGTTATTCGAATGTCTTCCTTCCTATCAACGTGCTCTGTGTTATGCAGTTTTAGCTGTTTTGTAGTAATGAGTTGCATTCTACGATGAACCTTGCCCTTGCTAGTAGCGCTGCGTTGTGTAGCCATGTCTGGCCGCTCTTACACTGCTCAAGGGAATCGGTACGAACTTCCTACATCTGCAAAAGATGTTAAACCAATGCGTTTGCATTGATAAGAAGGCATCCTGATGGAAAAATATTTGGTTTAGAGAAGCACAACAGTAGTTCCGGGTAAGTGAACCCGAAACTTATTGATATGGACTCAAATATCAGATGTTGAAATGAATAGCTGTATTTCACCTTATATTTAATTTTCATGCTATGTCATATTAGGCAAGAAATTAAACCCAATTTTTATTTATGATGACGTAATATTCTGTGCAGTCCATGGTGGCAAGATTATTCATGTTTATTAATTGTAATTTCTCTGAAGAACAAATTAAATGATATCTGAGTAGGAGGTAGGCGTAATGAACGTTTTGGTATATTACTCCTTTGAAATATTTTACCCGTTATTATTTTATTTCCAGGAAGATCCATTAACCAGAGTTAAACATTAAAGAAAAGATGTTTATTTTGAAGCACAATATATTAAGCTCAAACAAGAGCATTGTATACAAGATGCCTACTTGGCCGCATAAAGAAAATCATTTGCTTAGTATCTGCGTATGAAAATTATTTCATAGCATGCAAAGTTCCTTGTTTGTAAAACGTATTAGCTTTATAATGCACCCGCCTCAGTAGCGTAGATGGTAGTGCGTCCGTCTCATGCTCAAGAGGTCACAAATTTGAATCTCGGTCAGGGTTGGTTTCCTGGATAAAGTTTTTCTGGGTTTTACCTTATCCTTAAAGACGAATATCAGGTAAATCTAAGCTCTATGGACCCCGTGTGTATTTGAGCATCATTTCACCCATTTCATTCATCGTATGATATGACTTGATATGATTTATAAAGCATTATAAATGCCACTAGCAGGATAATATTACTTTATTACAAATTACAGAAATGTTCTTATTTTAGTTTCTTAACTTTTTGTTATGGCCATATTGCTTGTAACTTCTACATACGATATATTGCGGAATATGAATTTACTAATAATACCAAATTTACGACATAACAGAGAACTGACAGATACTGCGTATAATTTTTAATTAGCAGTGATTGGCAGCAATGGGACTATCCCCCTAATCGGCTAGGCCATACGTTTGCATTTAACCTGTTACTGTCAGTATTTGCCTGCCTCAGGTGTCAGTAATTCACAAATGTCACATACAACGCATTGAATTAGCCCTTTTATTACTTCCCTTTATTCACTTCTTATATAACATTTATTACACTGGAACGTTTACTTTCTCCATTACTAGAGAGTGGATTTATAGGCACTAAAAGTGTTTGAAATAAGCAGGCAAAAAAGCACCAAAAGTGGGCAAAATAGGCACTTTAATAGGTACTAAAAATTTGCTAAGTAAACACTTAGATATGCACAATTTTGGTAAAATGGCTCTTAAAATGCACTATAACAAAATGGGAACCATCGCAACATATGCTGCAACAAATTCGCTAAACACATAGTATTTTGCGGTTCCATAGGCAAAATAGTTCTACATTTATTCCAAACTTCATAAATGGCTACACAGCAAGTTAAAATAACAGATATTGTCGTATAATTGAAATACATATAAATCCAATTCACTAAGTAAGAATCATAATGTGCAGAAAGGTGTAATTAACTACGTCACAAAACAAAAACATGAGCTTGGTGGGGGGTTAAGGGAGAAAATTAAAATATCTGAAGCTTTTGTTAGATTTATTTCAAATTTATACCATTAATTTTTGTGATTGAACAAGAATGGAATAATACCAAGTTTCAGCTTTCTAGTTACATTAGTTTCTGAGGAATTAACAGTTTATGTCTAAATTACAAGCGATTTTCAAAATACCCCACATACTGTAATTTTAAAAATTAATGCTTGGGGTACAAGTTCCTGCAACCATTTTAACCTATTAATGACCTGTAACTATATGATATATTTGTCTTTATCTACGAAAGGAAAAAATAATCATACCTATTTAACAATTTTTATTTTCCTCAGCGTTTTCAGTCAGAAGTAAGCATTATACTCCTTTTCAATACAAATAACAAAAACACAACAAACGTAAATAGGTACACTTAATATTCAGTTGCCCTTACAAGCATGTTTAGCATTCCATACAGATTAATAAAAACTGTATCCTGTGGAACATTTTTAAGTTAGGAAGATGTAGAAAATATAGAATCTGAGAAATCTGCGGTTAAAATTACGTAATAGCAGCTGAGATACAGCTCTAGGGTCATTTAAGTAGTAATGTGACGTTTTCTGTAGTGCCGCTAGAAAAATAAAAATCTTTATATTCTTGAAGCATATCTATATTAATTTTAAGACAAAAAAACTAAATTTGGGAAAGTTGTAAGTTTTGGGCCAGTTTGCACAGGTGTATCTCCTTAATAGAAACTATTGTTGGAAAGATAAGAAATTCAAAAGGTCTTCACAAAAATCTTAATATCACTTAAAGTGATGTCAGGATGTGTCAAAAAGATACATAGCACAGAACAAAAATTAATTAAAAGTTAAAGCTACAGAATCCTAGGTTTTGTAATAAAGGCCCTAAATGCCCCATTGTCGACTAAGAACAAATGATAAAGCACAGCCTTCTAGTAAGTGTTTTCCGTTCATTCAAACAGAATTACAGCAATTACGGCATTGTGAAAAGAATTCTCGTACCTACTTTTATAAAAGCATTTCTGTAAACTTTTACACCAACCATTAAGGTTTATTGGTCTGCAGTTTCATTTTCAATATTGGAAACAGTCTCTAAGCAATCGATTTCATGATTTCTTTAGATACATGTAGAAAAACGTAAGCATGAGAAAATCACAATTTTTTCATATATAATCTTAGTCTGTGTAGCTACTTAATTAAGCGCTGGCCTTACGAGTTTAAGTTGTAACTCTGAATAGAGTCCCAGAGTGGTGATTTTAAGATTGGTTAAAACAACAGCATCGTGTCGGTAGATTTACACATATGTAAATGAAATCTTACGGGAGTAAATTCCTTCTTACCAGTGGTACTGATTGTGATCTGATATGATTGTTAACAATTGACAGCATCAGTAATTTAATTAAAAATCCCTCCCTCAAGTATTACTATTAGCTCAAGGAATAGGCATTTACACCAGCACAAAAATATCATGCTACTGCATTGAAACAAATGCAGAAGCTGTTGTCACAAATTACAAGCAGAAGAAATTGGCTAAAAAGGAAGTTTTAAGCACTAATAAGCAGAAAAGGCAGAAACGTATGACATAGGCATTTATAGGCACTATAAAACTGCGAAATTATGCTAATAATTTTAGGAAACATGCTTATAACTTAAAAGCCTACGTTTCTGAACAGAGGAATAAAATAGGCAAATAGGGCAAAATCCGCCTCCTGTACATTACATATAGGTACTAAGCGGTACATAGAGGAAGTATCGTGTTAGCACAAAAGTTAGGCCAGAAAATTTCAACGGAAATAATGTTTTGAAGCCTTTGAATTAAAAATTAGAAATTCTTCACACACACACACACACACACACACACACACACACACACACACACACACACACACACAGAGAGAGAGAGAGAGAGAGAGAGAGAGAGAGAGAGAGAGAGAGAGAGAGAGAGAGAGAGTGTGTGTGTTTGTGTATGTATGTGCACGAGGATGTCTATCGGCAAATAGCTTAAGCCAAAATTTAAATATTCGATACATGCTTAACTTAATGTTCAGATTAAATATATTCCAGAAATGAGACACGAACATTTTCAAAAAAGTTCCCCAACCTGGACTTCCGTTTACATGAGAGCCTTTACAAGTTGTCTATTGTATTCTATCTTGATTAAAATACTATATGTTTCAAACATTTGCATGACAAATTTTATACCTTGCAGTTCCCGAGTGTAGTCTTTGGGTTTCTCTTCCTATAGAAGGAATTCTGCATAATTTTATGTTTGTGGGAATCTACGAGTGCTGTTCAATAAATAATGATCATAATTTTTACGGTCATACTTTTTCGCACTAAAATTCAAACTTATTATATTCTCTTTGCTTAATGTGAAACAAACGCTCCATAGTAATTTCGTTTTTGGTACTCCTGGTACCCGCCTGTGAGAACCAGGCAAGTTCGGAGATGTTCAGTATCGCCTACCGCAGGCAATGGAGGTAAAATGCAGTTAAAGTTGATATTAGAGGAAGATCTGGAATTTCTTCCAAACGTAATCACTGCTGATGAAACTTGGCTATATCATTTTGCTCCTGAGAGCAAACAGCAAAGCTCAGTTTGGAAATGTTCATCACCAACCCCCCCCCCCCCCAAAAGCAAAAGCTTCTGCTAGAAAAGTTACAGTCATCTCATTCTTTGATATTCATTGAATGGTTTATCAGCATGTTGCGCCTGCACACACATCAGTAACTGGGCAATACTGCAGGAATGTCCTGAAAACATTGCAAGTCTTAATCAGGCGCAAAAGATCACATTTCTGTGAAGTAGGCTGGATGCTGCAGCACTATAATGCACGGCCACATATTGCCAAAGTTGTTGCTGAATATCCTGCAAAAATCAACGTGAAGTGCATCCTTCACCCCCTCTATAGTCTGGATTTAGCTTCATGCGACTTTTTTCTATTCCCTAACTTTAAGAAATGCCTTCGTGGGAGGCATTATCCATCATCAGAGGCAGTGGTGAAGGCTGCGGAGGCGATTTCGAAGGATCTCGCAAAAAAAGGTTTCCAGCATGTCTTTGAAGACTGGCAGAAACGCTGGGAAAAGTGCATCGCATTCAAGGGAGACTATTTTGAGAAGGACCAACAAAATTATGAGGATGAATAAAGGTACTTTTTCAAAAGAAAATTGTGATCATTGTTTATTGAACAGCCCTCGTATGATGGATAGATCAAGGCGTCTATACAGAAATTAGATCCCTGTAATTTTTAATAATCTTTTTTTGATTTCGAGATATTTTTCCGTGCTGGTTTATAAACTTGTCCTGCGTAGTTACTTGTATCTCTTGTGTTGCTACAAAGAAATGTACAACGCAACTATTTATGCAAAGGTTTATCTCGATTAAAGGAAGTAGATTCAGAAATTACTTCTTGGTAGGAAGAGATTTAGGAAGCTCTATAAAAAGGGTTAAATTTAATAGTTAGAGATAGGCACATGAGCGTAACACATCATACAGGGGACAGATATCGTTAAATATACGTTAATATATGTGTTATTGATTGGAATTGTTCCACTGCGATGGCAAATACATTGCACTTGTGCGTTCAGGTTATCATTTTCGGCTACGATACCTTTCTTCCCGTTAATGGAGTGTGTGCGTTGTTGGAATGTACTACCTGAATTTGTTGGCTGTTAGTCTGGCTATGGATGCGAACAAGGGTTTGGTTTTTACACAGTAAAGGGATATGCGTAAATATATTTTATATTGGTATCATTTGTCATGCTTAACTTTGTAAACATGCAAGATGACTGGGCTGAATGTTGAAATGGTCGCTCTTTTGTTTTTGTTAATGTAGTTCGCGAAAAAGCAGAAGATATAGTACATTTATAATTAAACTGACATAACTAAGGCAGTAAAGCAGAACCAGCTCGGATCACGTGATTTCTTCCACGTGGGGAAGATATTCTCATGTCTCTGATTGGCTAAGTTTAGACTTGAATAGATTCCTGCTGAATAGAAATGGGCAGAAACGAACTCTACTGCGGGAAATAAATGAAGCGGTGGCGCGGATCTCCCATTCAAGGTGTCCCAGTTTCGATCTACCAATATTTCGATCGCACACTCTGAACATGGGATTTTCTGTGGCTTTCCTGATCGGGTAGGCGAATGCTGAAGTGATGTATTCTACCACAACTTCCCTCTCTCACATTCCCTCCCATCTCACTTCCCTCTTTCATACAACACCCCGGGATATTTGTCGGTTAATGGAGGCAAATGGTACAAGGGTTTGTGATCTGGAACTTCTCGGCTTCACCAGAGAATGGCCGTTTGAGTCTCCAATTTCGAGTCGAACTCTCCCCTGTTTCGGCTGGGGAAGACTTCTGAACCCTCCTGAAGTTTCTGTGGGTCGCCGTCGGGTGGGTGATCAAGTGGGGTATCTGTTAGAGAACTCTATGCGTGTGCACCAATTTTGTCGTGTGAACCTACAACCCATTCGTTTCCTGCGGTTCCTTCATCACATCCGTTCCTACCTGAAATACACTCCTGGAAATGGAAATAAGAACACATTGACGCCTGTGTGTCAGAACCACCATACTTGCTCCGGACACTGCGAGAGGGCTATACAAGCAATGATCACACGCACGGCACAGCGAACACACCAGGAACCGCGGTGTTGGCCGTCGAATGAAGCTAGCTGCGCAGCGTTTGGGCACCACCACCGTCAGTGTCAGCCAGTTTGCCGTGGCATACGGAGCTCCATCGCAGTCTTTAACACTGGTAGCATGCCGCGACAGCGTGAATGTGAACCGTATGTGCAGTTGACGGACTTTGAGCGAGGGCGTATAGTGGGCATACGGGAGGCCGGGTGGACGCACCGCTGAATTGCTCAACACGTGGGGCGTGAGGTCTCCACTGTACATTGATGTTGTCGCCAGTGGTCGGCGAAAGGTGCACGTGCCCGTCGACCTGGGACCGGACCACGCCGACGCACGGATGCACGCCAAGACCGTCGGATCCTACGCAGTGCCGTAGGGGACCGTACCGCCACTTCCCAGCAAATTAGGGACACTGTTGCTCCTGGGGTATCGGCGAGGACCATTCGCAACCGTCTCCATGAAGCTGGGCTACGGTCCCGCGCACCACTAGGCCGTCTTCCGCTCACGCCCCAACATCGTGCAGCCCGCCTCCAGTGGTGTCGCGACAGGCGTTAATGGAGGGACGAATGGATGCGTGTCGTCTTCAGCGAGGAGAGTCACTTCTGCCTTGGTGCCAATGATGGTCGTATGCGTGTCTGGCGCCGTGCAGGTGAGCGCCACAATCAGGACTGCATACCACCGAGGCACACAGGGCCAACACCTGGCATCATGGTGTGGGGAGCGATCTCCTGAACTGGCCGTACACCTCTGGTGATCGTCGAGAGCACACTGAATAGTGCACGGTACATCCAAACCGTCATCGAAACCATCGTTCTACCATTCCTAGACCGGCAAGGGAACTTACTGTTCCAACAGGACAATGCACGTCCGCGTGTATCCCGTGCCACCCAACGTGCTCTAGAAGGTGTCAGTCAACTACCCTGGCCAGCAAGATCTCCGGATCTGTCCCCCATTGAGCATGTTTGGGACTGGATGAAACGTCGTCTCACGCGGTCTGCACGTCCAGCACGAACGCTGGTCCAACTGAGGCGCCAGCTGGAAATGGCATGGCAAGCCGTTCCACAGGACTACATCCAGCATCTCTACGATCGTCTCCATGGGAGAATAACAGCCTGCATTACTGAGAAAGGTGGATATACACGGTACTAGTGCCGACATTGTGCATGCTCTGTTGCCTGTGTCTATGTGGCTATGGTTCTGTCAGTGTGATCGTGTGATGTATCTGACCCCAGGAATGTGTCAATAAAGTTTCCTCTTCCTGGGACAATGAATTCACGGTGTTCTTATTTCAATTTCCAGGAGTGTATATACAACAAAGATTCAATTGTGTGTTTAGGTACTATGTGTAGCCTACGTTATCTAATCTTCCTGTATCTAAAAGAGAATAAAGAGAACATACAAGTGATCTTCTATGCAACACGCACGATGAATTGCAGTATATGGGCACATTCGAACTACAAAATGCTTAATGCCACAGTAAAATTCGCAGTCCATGACTTTTCTGTTAACCGGTATGCTCCAAGAAGGTTTACCATGACCTTATTAAAGCTCAGTCTTTTTCTTGTGTGTGTCTGTGTGTTCTCCACCGTTAAGTCATATCGGACGATGAATGGAATGGATGAAATGATACTCAAATGAGCCCAGGGTCCATGGAAATACATTCGTATTTCAGGATAAGGAACATTCCGGATAAAATATATCCAGATAACTCACCATGACCGAGATTCGAACTCAGGACCTCTTGAACGTGAGGCAGACATTTTACCATCTACACTACCGAGGCGAGCAGTAATGCCCGCAGTTATGTTATGTGCTCAGATAATCGTGGGAAAAACCATGCACTAAAATGTAAAACAAGCTCTGTAAATTAGTCGCCGCTAAATCACATGTAATATTCTTGTTATGAATTGTTTGTTAATAATTCAAAATGTTATATTTTCTTCAGCACAAAAGTAACCAACAAATAAGTGTTCAAATGTTTTCCATTCTTATTTTCTCTACTGTAAGGGAAGTATTGTACTCCGATCAAGCTAAGGTGTTAAGGAAGGTGGTTGGACGGAGATTTCAGCACCTCGGGCATGCGACCTTTTGTATCTGTGCCCCTAAGTTGGGGATGCCCCATAAGGGAGAGGTGAGGCGATATGTGTCAGAAAGCGGCCAAGCCAGAAACCCTGACATTGTGGTGTGCAGGGTTCGTACAATTTAGAGATTGAATATCCCCAGTGGCGTCTAATTCAGATGGCAGCTTCATCCACAGGGGCTATTACACCCAAAAATTGTATACCAAGTTTTCACCAGAAGTATATAAATAAAAAACACTACTTTTAAATAAAGGTATTTGTGTGTCAGGAAGGAAAAGTAGCAAAGCACGTAACTTGGTGTTGTAGTTCAGCATCTTCGTGGATGTGGCTGCGGATTGGGTTGAATTAGTTCGCGGAGATTGCACACTGCACCCATGTTGGGAGGAAAGAATGAGATGGGAAAGCTCTTGGCTAGCAGCACGAGCTAGTGTGGAAGGCCCTTATATGAGCTGGAGATTCATCTTACCGCTGGCGTTCCCCATGCAATCGCTAGTCGCAGGGATGCAACCCCCAACCAACCTAGCAGGACAGGCGAACTGAAAATGTACAAGACCCTCAAATAGTCACAATTCTCTGGCGCATTGCTAACTCTTCCGACCATGAAAAGACCTTATTGAAGTGTAAGAGGGACGAGAAGTTTGCGAAAGTAAAGTATCCCGCAAAGTGACCAAGAAAATCTTTGGTAAATCCGTTGGTTCGATTTGTCCTTCACCGAGGATCGAATCTGGGGCATGGAAAAAGTAATTACCAAGCTCTACCTCTAGACACACCTCTTCGAGTTCACGAGGATGTTTAGGAAAATCTGTCAATCAGCTTACTCTTTACTTTGAACATATTTTCAAGGTTGTGAATTTTACAAATATAGTTGTAACAAGTTAGATTAAAACATAACATATTTTATATATTTTCACGTTAAATTAAATATACATCATGAATTTTCTCAGAAAACTTTCATCAGGGCTCTCTATTATCGTTCAATTTTGCATAAATGATCATCCGTAAGCAGCAGACAACATCTTACTCTACAAAACAATTATGAACGTATATTTGGTTAAAATATACAATTTATGTCAAATATGTTTTGCAAATGCATCATTTCCGCGATATATTGTTTGTTTGAATTTTCCGAACAAGAAGTTCCTTTTAGTTTGGTATTTGGTCTTATACGTGTAAGTGAGCGCAAATGAGTATAATGAGAGCTTTTAAGAACAGCATATACAAGATGAAGTAGAGAATGTTATGTGCTTGCCCATATCAGGTTTTTATATTCTTAGTGTTGCTGTCACATTTTTGTTTGATACAACTTCAACGTCGATTATGCAACAAACGACCTTGCTTAAAAATTTAATGATGAAACGTGTTTCCATTATGTACAGAGGTTTGCAAATTATTAGACTAAATCTAAATTTTTCAAGTTCTACTTAGAAAAGAGATAAACTGACATTTGTTAAAACCTAACACAGTTTTACATATTGTTTTAGCTCTTGTGTGTTAATTTAGGATATATTGCATTCCAATGCTGCTAACATGTTTCCATAAATCTGACAACAATGTATTTTACTCAGTTGTGCCCATATTTGCTATGGTGTATTCTTAGTGTTAACAGTATCCTTTCTTTGGTGTTTTATGAAATATGTATTGAGTATTGGTAAATTTATAAAGGATTCATGTTTTAAGAATGAAATTTGAACCTTGAGTGGCATAATAATAGTGATAAGTGATAAAAGTTTAAGCAACAAGGTTGGTTATCATGCTGTATCATAAATTTGAGTTTATGTGTCAATCTGCCGACCTTTCACCAAGAAAAGTTGCATGTGTTCAGCTACTTTTGGAAGAAAACCGGTATACTCAATCTGAAATTGCTAAGAAACTGGAAATATCTAAAGAATCCGTCAGTCGTATTAAGCAAGGAGCATGTACTTCATGTGTGTACGGACCAAAACCTATTGGAAAGTGTGGGAGGAAACGCAAAATCAATGACAGAGCAGTTGGAAAAAGTGTTGTTCTGTCGAATCGCAGATGCACTAATAGGGAGTTAGCTGTTAAGCTTCAAGGCGTAGGTGTCACTGTTTCTGCATCTTCTGTAAGCAGATCACTTAAAAGAGAAGAATTAAATGCTCAGAGACCACGCCGAAAGGCAAAAATTACTCCTCAAATGGCACTACAATGTTGGGAATGGGATAAGGGATTACAGCATTGGACTGCTAATGACCAGGAAAATGACTGTTTCTCAGATGAATCTATATTTCAGATTTCTGATGGAAAATGCTGTGAGGGGAAAATCAAATGAAGAATTCCATCCAAGTTATGTAGAGCAGACAGTCAAACACACTACATCGGTCATGGTATGGTCTGTAATGGCCCCGGGAGACTCCACATAGTTGTAAACACAATGAAACAATGAAACAGTACCTGCATGTTCTGTATAGCAGATTATTACCACAAGTTCAAGGTTGGTATTCCGATGGTGAATTCATTTGTATGCATGACGGTGCCCCATGTTCTAAGGCAAAAACTATTACAAAATGTCTTCAGAGTGCAGAAATCAGTGACTTTCCGTGGCCAGAAACTTGTTCAGATATGAATCCAAATGAAAATTTATGTTCATTTATTAAAAGGAGGTTAAAACAAAATAAAATTACTACAAAGGCTAAACTTATCGAACGTCTTATCAAAGTGTGGCACCATGACGAAGAAATCCAAGAAAAATGCAAAGATCCTGCCCAGGAGAGTTAAAATATTAATTAAGAGTAAAGGAATGGATAAAAGTATTAATTAATAGCTAAAATACGACCAATTATTTTTAACACTTCTTTGCCTGAAAAGATAAGAATTTTTAAGGTATACAATAGAGGCAAGTAAATGCACAAAAAATGTATTTACTGGAAATAAAATGGATAAGGCAATAACTACTGTTTAATAAATGTTAGAGAAGTGTATACCGAATATTAATTTGCTATTATACTAGCATTTTGTTATCCCAATATTTTCATAAATGAAAAATATGGACAAATAAACTTTAGTCTAATAATTTGCAAACCTCTGTAGCCAGAGTTTCACTCAAGCTGTTGTTCATTATTTGTTCTGAAGCTACCCTTGCTTTTCGCTTTTGACGTGTTGGTTCTCACCCTTTAGTTTCACAATTATGTATCACTTTTAGTACTGGAGGTACATATCTTAACTAATTAGCTTCCAGGGATTTGTATTTATTAAAGAATTTATGCTTTAATGATATTGAAATTATGTTAATACGTTAGGGAACCACGATGCTGTACATCACATTGTATTTTCTTCCTCAAGTTGGAAATAAAATTACATCCCTCTGCCAGCTACAGACGGCAGATGTATTTTCCATTTCCCTGCGTACGACAAGTCACGTTTCCGACCTCCAGAGTAACCGAGAAGCCTTTGGATAACAAGATGGAGCGCATAAATAATTTCTGTTGAATAGCTTGACCTAAGAGAGCACGATAAGCCAATTCCGTGAAACAAGAATGACGATACATTTTAATAGAATACCATTGATCCAATATTTCCCTCCCGGACACATACTGCAGTATTATCCCTTAATACCCTAAACAAGATTATTCTCAGAACCGTGCAAACTTGTAATATAAAAGCTGCAAAAGTGGAAGCGGTGGCAAAGTTCGTTAAAGCTTCAAATCATGAACGAGAGATTGGCGGTTCAAATCCCACTTGGACCGTCCTCCCTGACTGCGGGAATTTACATATTTTCCCTAGTCATAATAACTACCAAATTCCTAGGTGGTACACTGTTATCTAACCATTCATTCCATAATTTCCTTTCTAAATTATGACTTCTTTTCAATTATGATGCGCCTAGAATAATAACGGCAGATCTCAATCAAAGTTCATTTTGAGATAAACATAATTTTTGTTTTACCAAAACACGGAAGATAGTTAATATTACGATATGATATATTCTAGTATTTAAATTAAGGGATTTCAAGTCTATGTG
The DNA here is from genome assembly GCA_030765055.1 of Mantis religiosa. Taxonomy (NCBI): domain Eukaryota; kingdom Metazoa; phylum Arthropoda; class Insecta; order Mantodea; family Mantidae; genus Mantis; species Mantis religiosa. The sequence goes on along the minus strand of CM060950.1, from coordinate 24,272,897 downwards.
AAAAATTTGAACCATTGTGATTAATAGAAAAATGGTGTCAAATACGCTTTCCTTCACTTACCATTTTGGAATAAGTAATCCAGTCTATTTCCAAATCTTCACATTTTTCGTCACCACCATCATGACGAAGACCGTTATAAAATGCATGATCGATGTTTGGTGTTTATTTCAGCAATTTTATCAGTCATTGTATTTAGCTTTCTTTATATTTCTCTTTTAACTGTTCTTCTGCTGTAAGTTGGACCACGAACATGTGAACTTTTACCTCTTTTCCTAAAATTAGCTTTGATACACTTCAGAGTCAGTAAATGTAAACCAAATTTTACAATTTGGGGATTAAGTGATCCACAATAATGTATGTAGCCTTATGTAAAGGCAAAGCAGCCTCATCAACGTGTTATTTTCTAATTACATAGTTCGAAATGATATCATTCTGTGTGTCACCAGTCTTCGTTGTTGATTAATGAATGAGTACCACTATTTCTGCACAACTTTCTTCAGTTTATTACGCATTCGGTTGCCTTTCTCACTCCTTTTTGAGACTCAGGAATAAAGGCTGCAAATGGCTTCATATTCACTAGTGCTTCCTACGAATTCATGAATTGTTTCTTGTTTTGTTTTGTTTTGTAATTTACGTCCTCCAACGCTAAGTCATATGGGACGATGAACGAAATGGGTGAACTGATGCACAACTGAGTCCGGAGTCCACGAAGCTTAGAGTTACCTGACATTCGTCTACCAGGATAAGGTAAAACCCCGGAAAAGCCTTATCCAGGTAACTCACCCTAACCGATGTTGGAACTCGGGACCACTTGAACGTGAGGCAGACATGCTACCATCTACGTTACCGAGGCGGGCAATTCATGAATGTGTAGCTGCCATAACGTAAAGTACTCATAGTTGGGATATGTCATTGTTTACGCTGATAATCAGACCGTTTTCAATAGGACAAACTTTAAAGACGGTAGATAAAAGCCCTGGCATATCCCATTTCGTATGATACTTCATTACAGTCTGATTTTTAAAAGAAGATATGTGAAGGACATCAAGCAAGGGACGCGAAGGCTAAGAAGGGAAGGTCGTTGCTATGGTAACGCAAACAAAGTTTGCCAGATTGGATACACTGGTGAATCACATACTCCTCAGGTCAGTTACCGCCAGTTGTATGCGGGAAACTGAGTTTGCTTGAGTATTTAGTTGCACTGTGTATTGTTAGCCTACTTTGTTAAAATACAATTAAAATACGTTTCTATGGAGGCAAGACGTAGTGGTGGTAGGATTAGAGGTGGACCGAGGATTCATGGCCCAAGATAAAGATCAGATTACGGTTGGGGTGTTACATTGCACAGCCAAGCTAGGGAATTTGTCTGTTCTCTTACAGAATTCTTCCAACAAGAAGATGAGTGTTTGCTCCTTGTAAATGAACAGCTTATTCCTTTTAAACAAAAACGACAGCCACATGTCAGTAGATATGCTTCCACGTAAAATTATTCCTGTGAGTCAAAATTCCGGCATATTCGGCGGTGTTGATATGAACATGTCGATTGAAGAGTCGTTGATAATAGTATATTGCGATACTAATGTGGTAAACACTTAATACGAAACGAGGAAAGGTTGGGGGGGGGGGAAGAGCCTCTTGTACCGAGTTTTCTTTTTTCAATTCAGGAGATTCCGTTATGTGCTTACCATAGGTGTATTGCACTTTTTGGCACTCTGTGTATTTATATCAATCTCAATTTTAGTATTTAAGATATTATTGGAAATATTAATAAATATAATTGAAGATAAGTGTTAGATTTTAGAACGTGCAGCCCTATATGTGTTTCTATGGAGAAATACTTACCGCACTGTGCGGGAATGTCAACTTACGATGCATAACAACAATAACGGCAAGTATGGAATATTAGTTACATAGTGCAAACATTACTTAACAGAACTCACATGTGAAGACTCTACAACGCAGTGAATGTGTGAACCAATTACTTATGTTTTAAAATTAGGCTAATACAGATTACTGTTACTGTGCATTTTTTTGTTGAGGTTAGATAACGAGAACCCTTATTTATGTTTCGAGTGTTGAAAGGATAAAGAAAGGGGATCTGCTGGGCAACATTGCAGCACCCTCATAGAGAAACAGATGACCTTCACGTATCTTCTTTTGAAAAGCAGACTTTACATGAAAGATAGGTGACAACTGTGCACATTCATGTTTCTATCTCAAAATTCGATATCAGTTTGGGTCTACCGTTACTATCCTGAGCACCTCAATTGTCCATTGCCCCTGATACCTTTTATAAATAATAAAAAGACCGTTAAATACTACCAAAATATTTATTTTTTGTAACGTTATGTATCTGCCGTTCAAAAATTGTTTTATAAAGGAATATATCTAATTCAGTTTAACATAGATAATCGGTTGCAGATACTAATTTATTGCATACTTCTCATTCAAGAGCATTAGACGACGATAGTATGATATAAGAAATAGTATAATGTTTTAAGAGCTAGTCGCCTATAATGACTTTAAAATTTCTTTCTGTTTGGACAATGAAGGAAAAATCGAATAACGGCTCCCCGTTGTAGAAAAGTTAAACTATTTTTAATTTCAATCCAACAATGTGGAATATTTAGAAATGGTTATCGAACCAATACAATTTGTTTGATAGGTACAAATCGGGTGCTTTTTACAAGAATTACATATTTCTAAGATTTTGGGTACATCTTAAGTTTACCAGTTTCTATCAAATTCACTAGAGCCGCGTCGTGGCCCAGTGGTTAGACCGCTTGGCTGTCACCATGGTGGCCCGGGTTCAATCCCAGGTGACCGCAAAATGAGATTTGTGGTGGACAACACGGCGCTGGGGCGGATTTTCTCCGGAATCTCCGGTTTCCCCCACCATCTCATTCCACCGGTGCTCCATCTTAATCTCATGTAACCACAGTGTCATCGCCTGCGGTGCCGTATGTAGTAAAAGCGGGCGTTAAACACTACACATTATCAAATTCACTAAAAATTGACAACTCCAGATGTTATTCTCAGAACATTTAAGATATGCGTTTCGTTTTTCATGAAAATATCTTAATTTAATTTGTTATAGCTACGTTTCAGAAAGTTGGAAGTTCTGTAAATACTTCCTCAAAAACGGAAACCGACCTTAAAAGGAAATCCGTCGACTTAAGGAGCACATATCAATACAGCTTGATAAGCAAGTTTAGTAGCTGCGTTTCTTTGACCCAGTTAAGTTTCTATACCCACGTCATCTCCTGACCTGGCATATAATTTACTGAAAACAGTCCTTTGTTCAGTAATGCGAATTTTGATAGTGCTTTGTCTTTTTTATAGTTGTGTTATATCCAGTGATTAATTTGTGGTTATAACATTTAATAAATGTCCTGATGATGGCAGCGATTCAAACTCCCGAAACGTCGATTTCTAATCGTCTTTTCACCTGGCTTGCTTCCCGAAAACAACTTGAGTTTATAAAGGATTTTTTTTCTGTGAATACTTCGGTTGGGTTCAGGGCATATCAAAACGAATTTTCCTTAAAATACGAAAGTTAAATCTTTTGATTGCATATATATGTATCACTTATTACATCTAGTAGAGAAAGTAGATGGGAAAAGCTCCCTTTGGATTTAGTAGGTGGCTATTGTGTGGAAAACGAAGGCTTCAACGAAATATCTCTAAAACGTAAGGTATCTGTGATGAGGACACTGAACAGATGTGACTAAAACCTATCGTAATGGTGTTTTCTAACTGATACATTATGATAACAATTAACAAGGTAATTGGAGAGAATATAGCTGCTACTCCCTCCCATGTTCATCTATATTCGATACCTATCGTGTAGTGATTAGAAACTGATCTCTGCTATTGATTCTGTAAGTCGTTAATTAAACGTCATTAAATATACTATGGTTCTCCTCTAGATATATGCCACCAACTAGCTGGCTTAGTGTAGTTACATCGCATAATACTGAACGAGGTGTTGACTCTCTAACGTGTGTGATTCACATTATGGGAGTCATAGGCTTGTTCCCGTTGAAAATTCACTCCAACATGTGTTTATCGTGATTTCCTCTTGTCAGTTAGATGACCACAGATTTGCTTACATTCATAGCACAGTTTACATTAAAGTATTTCCCTTAATTCAATGTTTGATATATCTCTTTCAAGCCCATGATGGATGTCGGTGTCGGACAGATGGAGCAGATGCTTGTATAGACATTATATTTGCGTAGAGGGGACACTTATCGACAGTGGACCCGGAATGTTGGTGGCTGTGCAGCGGATCCTGGCGCTGGGATCAGGAATTTTCGGTATTTATTAGGACTTCAGCACATGTCCGTGGCCTGTCTCCTAGCGACCCTGTAGCCTCCTGCAGTTCTCTCACTTCCTCCTTTGTTTTGGGGGATGTTGGATGAAATAGTATGTAGGTTAGTATGCGTTAGGAGTCTCCCTTGTAGGTTTATTCTTTGGTATTTACACAAGTTTCATTAGGGTAAACACCATCCAACGAACAAGAAATTTTAAGATTACTACGAAGGGAATTCGGCACTGCGACTAATATCTATGCTCCCATGTGGGGCGTACCCGGGAGGAAGGATGAGGTGAGAGGAGATAGAGGGTGGCCAGCACAAGGAGTCTCGAGAAGAAATACATGTAAATTCACTATTATGAAACCCATTTTCATTGTTGCCCAGCGTAATAAATACGCGAATTAGAAGATATTTTCTTATAATTTTGCTGATATAATTTTGATGATGATGATGATGATGATGATGATGATGATGATGATGATGATTCTGTATTAATATTACGTTCGTGCATTTTGTGTGAATGACAGAAAAGCCAAGTAACTCTCTCCAGGAAACACTTCTGGAAAAATCCCCACACCCTTTCCGGCAAGAAGGTTACATTTGAGAAAATTATTGACATCAGTCTGATTTCCTCATTTTGAATGTAGTCACGTGTCAGTCCTAATTCTTGCACCTTTCTCCAAATACACTGATTGTAATTTGTACATTTGGAAACACAGACTTTCAAAGCTTGAATAGCGCCAGGTTCAAAATCTTCAATTACTTCCTTTGGGTTCCAGTCTGGAATCTTCTCTTTAATTGTGTTGAACAGCCTGCTGTAAGTCTCCTTTTTCTTATTTGGAAGAAGAGCGTATACCAAAGGCATGACATTGGTTTCGTGACTTGTACTTCCAAGATCAGCGTGGATGGTGTATATTTGGCTATATTGTTTACTACAGCTTTTGAATGTACAGCTTTTGTCACCTGAAATTGGTTCACAATTAAACCAGATAAACAACTCCCTTCCCCCTGAAACCTAGATAATTATCTGTGTGCCCAATTGCTAATGTGCCGAACTGTTACACACTCATTTTGACTTTCTCTAGCATGTACATGAAGAGGAAATATTGCATTCCACTAAATAATTTATATCGAGGTACCGAAAATAAATGCTTTTACGTGCACTGAATAAATAAAAACATGCCAGAACCCTTTCAAAGAAGGTTACCGTATGTGCGCGTGTGTGAGCAGGATATCTCAAGACGAAAGGTCATATAAATACCAAAGTTGGCATTTAAGTTCAAAATCTCCGTAGATACAGCATAAAGCTTTTAATAAAATTACCAACGCCTATCTACCCTTTAGATGAAATATTTTAAGAAACGTGTGTTCTCAAAAATGTCTCAAAGACTTTTAAATGAATAGAGCCAGACTGAAAAATTCAATGTCATAGCCGGGATTTGAACCACGGATCTTCTGCTCTCCATGCGGTTGCTCTAACCAACTGAGCTACTATGGACAACATACCGACATGACATTAAATACTCCAACTGACCCGTATATTTCCCGGTAGACCACTATGAGTTATCATATACTATGAGACACGCACCTTTGGTGGCGACTTATTAACCTTGCTTCATAGTTAAACCACTATGTTATTCAGGTAAATTGATGGAAATAATCAGTGGTCTAACGGGAAACATATGAGTCATTTGGGGAATTTAATGTCCTGTCTGCATGTTGGCCAAAGTAGCTCAGTTGGTTAGAGCAACCGCATGGAGAGCGGGAGATCCGTGCTTCAAATCCTGTCTATGGCATTGAATTTTTCAGTCTGGCTCTACTCATTCAAACCTTAGCCTTCACACGGCTAATGTGGAAGAAATGATTATTTCCATCAAATACTTTTATTATTCATACTTTTGTATAAAATAAAATGCACATATTGAATTTTATGGTAGTTGATAGTTCAGGATCCTGAAAGCATTTTGTATATTTTTTCTTTAGCGATGCTAAACTTAAGGGAGAGTCGAAATTGTATTATACAGAAAATCTATACGTGTTTAAAGCAGAAATTGTATTTCAAATTACCCTTTTGTGGAATCAGCTCTTTCCAATATATCCTTTAATACTGATTTCAGTTATTCAGTATTCGTTCTTTGTCATATTCAATGTCGCTGTTTGTCTTTCTCGTGATGTCAGAGAGGCACAGCAAGCCGCATTTTATCTCCGTACTATCGATTCAGTTTCCTATTTTCCTTTTACTTACGAGGAAATATGAATGAAAGGATATCTGTAAGTGTTTATTTATATGAACATGTACCAGATAAAAAATAAACTTGTTATAAGTAGTTGTGGAAGCTGTATAAAAATAACTGTTAGTGAGTAGAGAGGATGATATGGTTGCAAACATAGGAAATTTTTTTCCAAGTCATAGTGGATTTAGCCTCAAGCCAGTATTAACTCCGCAAATAAGAAAAGAAGCTCTCCAATGTTTTCTACTCAGGAGTAGAATTACAAGCCAAGTTTGGAGTATTACCTACTCAACAACAGCAAAAACGGAGATGAAACAGAATGTAAGACCGCGTGCATCCCCAGAGAAATAACAGGAATACATCTCCTCGGAGGACCAGCCTTTGGAGGTTGATAAGTGCAAATGAGGTTCTTTTCTTGTCTCGAGATGCTGTTCCAGCTACACAATTTATCCCTGATTTAACTTGTAAAGGAAGCTGATTTCTTGAACATGGCAGAGAAGTAATTATTCGCCTGACGCGGGTTCGAATTTAATGACTGTCACAGGCAAGTAAAATTACGACACTGCTATTGAGTAAGAGCAACATCTCGTAACGCAGAATTTGTTCGAGGCGTATCTTGAGATGACAAAATGTAAATACATGTTAAACCGACGCTTGCATCTGAAAGGGCGATTCCTGATTGGAGCACAGTCAAGTGGTTTCCGAGTACCGTCACGTGCATCCCGTGGTCAATTCCTGTAATCAGTGAATGAATAAGATAATTTCCATAACAAATTTAACACTCATGATTCACAGAACTTCCTAGGTTCAAATCTATACTCAAAAAAGTTGTGTTTAGACTAGCGGAAATGGAAAAGGTGGCAAGAGTTTCATCGCACGGTGAGTAATAGTTCATTAAGATTCAATTCTTTACCCTTCTGCATAGCACAAAAATATCGAAAATGGGATTTTCTTCAAGATGGATGAAGTGTTGTACTTCTCGTGCTTGGCGCACAGAAAGGAATAGGAAAACGTGTGACATCAGAGCAATCGAATATCTTGGTGAATGGCTCAGCATGCCCAACTCAAGGCAACCACTCAAAACTAAACGTTGGCCCAAAATGGTTCCAGTTGAGAGAAGCACACTACTTTAAACAGTTAATTCAGTACAAACAAAATTGCTATTTAAAAACAGTGGAGCTTTCCTATTTAGTAACGTTCGGATTATTAACAGAATTAATTTTCTGCTGAGAAAGTTCCTTTATGAAATATTCTGTAATCCATTTAAAGCCCTCATAACTTATTTAAACCTAACCTCAATCACTGCATGTATTAGAATAAATTAATATTTAATAATACAATTACAAACAGTTCCTGTACATGAGTATATGGAAATGATAGAATAATCATGCAAGAAAATATCTTTAAGTTGCTATCGCTGCCTCACAACAGGATATGTGAGACTAATATAACAAAGAGCCCATTCATAAATCTGTCAGTCACGTTCAAGAGGAGCTCACCTTGGTAGCGTGGTGGTAGCATGTCTGCCTCACGTTGAAGAGGTCCCGAGTTCGAATCTCGGTCAGGGTGAGTTGCGTGGATAAAGTTTTTTTCCCGGGATTTTCCTTTATCCTATAATACGAATGTCGGATAACTCTAAGCTCCATGGGCCATGGACTCATTTGAGCTTCATTTCATCCATTCCATTCATCGTCCGATATGACTTCACGTTGGAGGACGTAAAGTACACACACACACCACACACACACGCGCGTTCAAGAGGTTCCGAATCTCGGTCAGGGTGTATTACCTGCATAAGTGCTTTTCCGGGGTTGTCCCTTATCATAAGATACGAATGTCGGGTAACTCTAAGCTCCATGGGCCATGGGCTCATTTGAGCATCATTTCACACATTCCATTCATCATCCGATATGTCTTAACGTGGGAGGACGTAAACTTATAAATTTATTTATTTCATTTGTTTACCTATTTACCTACTTCCTTATTTGCTTATTTATTTATTTATTTATTTATTCATTCATTCATTCATTCATTCATTCATTCATTCATTCATTCATTCATTCATTCATTCATTCATTCATTCATTCATTCATTCATTCATTCATTCATTCATTCATTCATTCATTCGTTCATTCATTCATTCATTCATTCATTCATTCATTCATTCATTCATTCATTCATTCATCCATCCATCCATTCATCCATTCATCCATCCATCCATCCATCCATCCATCCATCATTCCATCCATTCACTCATTCACTCATTCACTCATTCATTCATTCACTCATTCACTCATTCACGCATTTATTCATGCATTCATTTATTCATTTATTCATTTATTTATTTATTTATTTATTTATTTATTTATTTATTTTTACTTATTTATTTATTTATTTATTTATTTTTTACTTATTTATTTATTTATTTATTTATTTATTTATTTATTTATTTATTTATTTATTTATTTATTTATTTATTTATTTATTTATTTATTTATTTATTTATTTATTTATTTATTTATTTATTTATTTATTTATTTATTTATTTATTTATTTATTTATTTATTTATTTATTTATTTATTTATTTATTTATTTATTTATTTATTTATTTATTTATTTATTTATTTATTTATTTATTTATTTATTTATTTATTTATTTATTTATTTATTTATTTATTTATTTATTTATTTATTTATTTATTTATTTATTTATTTATTTATTTATTTATTTATTTATTTATTTATTTATTTATTTATTTATTTATTTATTTATTTATTTATTTATTTATTTATTTATTTATTTATTTATTTATTTATTTATTTATTTATTTATTTATTTATTTATTTATTTATTTATTTATTTATTTATTTGTTCATTCATTCATTCATTCATTTATTCATTCATTTATTCATTCATTTATTCATTCATTCATTCATTCATTTGTTTATTTATTTATTTACTACTTTATTTACTTATTTGTTTGTTTATTTATTTGTGCTACAACAGATCAACGCTCCAATTACAGTAGCTACATACATAATAATTTACGAACATGGCATACATACAAATAAATAAGTAAGAAATAGGACAATGCAAAATTTGATAAAAAATACTAAGACTAAATATATACAAATTACAACAACAAAAATCTGTCACGCTAGAATCATTGGATAAGTCATCTTCATGCAATGTTTACCTCTTACAGTAGAAATATCTGCTAATGTAAACAGGTAAGGGTCGCTGTGTTAGACATCAAAAGTATAAATACATGTATTCTAACTTTAATATCGCCTTGCTTTGTCATATAAGTACTCCTTAGGGTAATTAAAAGGTTCTTATTCGGATTGTAAAAACAAAGGAAACATAAGCACTTGCTTGTCGGCTAGGTGGAATATTTAATTCAACAGCTTGCTAACAGTTTGAATGAGAAATGGAGAGAGGCGGTTAAACCACTGGGAATGAGTACTTCGGATGCCACTGTAGATCCTTTCCTTCTATGCGATATCATAAGCGAACGATGACTGCTGATCAAAGGCAAGTGTTTTACTGCAAATAACTCTTACTGATTTTCGTTTATAATATATATTCTTTACGTAAAACACACTCTTAAAATAAATTTGTAATATTACACTTGTAGGTCATCCTACTGCAGCTAATATTTCATTTCCATGAAATTATGGTTTCTGGTTAGGCTTACGTATGTTTAATTCCCCAAATCATAGCAAGATTATTTTTAGCCTTACACTCCGTTATGAAAAAGATCTGAAAGACCAGGCTTATTCACACGCTTTGTGAATGGCACTCACTTCATTTAAAAAGGAACAAGTAAAACATTTAAAATAAACCTTCTCAGGCTTGTAGTGTCATGTAATAATTATTATTTTCTTAAAAATCGCAGACGCATTTGTAAAAATTTAAGGAAATTATATTGGGAAGACAGTGGGCGCCGGGGTAGCGCGGTGGTTTCGTTCGCGGCTCCCGTTCTAAGGGTCCCGAGTTCGATTCCCGGCTCTGGGGTTGGCGATTTTAAGTCGGCCCTATCCACGCCTTCACCTCTGTCTAGCACATGTGAAGAATCCCCTATGCCCAACGTGGTTCGGAGTCCACGGTAAAAACTGTAGGTCCTCTCACCTCACCGCCATCTTCACTATCACCCTATCATCGGAGGTAATGGACACCGCCCTCTGGGTGCCTCCACCTGAGAAATGGGTTCGGTCATCGCTTGGTGGGGTGAGGTTACCCCGAAGGCCAAGGTTGCCATGTGGGGAGCGTTAGTAACTAACTATTGGGAAGACATACTTAATAATACATTAGAAGCTTTAGGAAAATGCGCCAGCAGGAAATTAAAAATTAAACTTTCAATATGAAATGGAATATTAAATATGAATTAATTTAATAGTTCGATTGGAACGGATTGTTCCGACGAAATTCGGCTCCTCGACCAGACTGGTCTTTTGTACCTATGCCTCACGTGGGGCACCTCCAGGAGTAAGGATGGGGGCAGAGGAAACAGAAGGAGGCCGACACCAAGCAGTCACTACAGTAAGGAGGGCGGTGTCCCTATATTTTACTAGATAGAAACTCCCCGGTGGTCCAAAAATTGAAATATTTAGTGTTTAACGTCCGCTTTTACTACATACAGCAAAGCAGGCGATGACACTGATGAAACATGAGATGAAGAGGGAGCACCGGTGGAATGAGATGGCGGGGTAAACCGGAGATCCCGGAGAAAACCCTTCCCAACGCCGTGTTGTCCACAACAATTCTCACTTTGCGGTCACCTGGGATCGAACCCGAGTCGCCTTGGTAAGAGCCAAGCGGTCTAACCACTCAGCCATGGCGTGGCCCCCTCTCGCCGGCGGTCCAGGACATTCGTCATTCCACCTATCATGGCCCCGAAACAGTCACGAGGCGGTTCCGGTGACCGAAGGCAACCCTCTCCCCCAACCCGCAGAGCAACGAAGGTTCTAGGCAGGTTACCACAACCAGCATTACGCCAGCCGCGTTCCTGAATTGGCCCAATAGGCCGCCTCGGAGACCGGAGTCCGTCCCGCCTGAGGAGAAAGTGTCAACTCAGCACATATAATCCTACCATGCACCGCCGACACGTCTACCCAGAAAGAGACTGCCAGAAGGAGAGATGATGTTATGATATATGATATATTTATTGTGCATATTCCAAAATTTTACAATTTACAACTTTTGGCTACATTTACTTGTCCTTACCTTGTTGCTACCTTGGCCTGCATGACACCCTGGTCTTTTGCTCTGCCAGGTAGCTCTTAACTTCCATGCCTCCTTGATTAATTAATTAGTCCCTTTCTTCCCCCTCCTCTTCCTTTCTTATATTTTTTACATTTCTGGCCCATTTTTCTTTTCCTTTCTGCAAGAACTCACCAATACTTCTAACCTTCTTTCCTTCTCTGCCCATTAACATTTTATAGCTACTATCCTCTTCTCTACTTTCTCCCATTTTTCTTCCCAAACCTTTTTTCTTCATATTGCAACCTCACCGCATTCTCTTACATAGTATTCTATGCTTTATTTTCCCCCACACAATTCACAAATTCCCTTTTCCCTACCTCTTATCCCTCTTAGAAACATTGTTCCTGTTCTCATCCATGCTAACCCTTCTCTCTTTCTCTTGCCTATTGCAGTAATCTACATATGCTTCTCAACCCAATTTATTTTTATTTGCTTGTAAAGTCGTAATGATTTCATGATTTCTAGACTTCTTATCTAATTCTTATCTTTCTATATCTTCTATTCTGCATTTTACTAATTTAGCCACATCGCTTGTATTCCTTTCCTCTAATCTCCATATATCTCCCATTCCTATTTTTTCCATAACTCCTCCTATCTCTGCCCACCAACTATTTGAGTTCTCTAATCCTTTTTGCTGTCTCATGCATAATTTCATAATTTACCCTTCTTCTTTGGACAAACACCTGTATCAAAATTTTATTATTCTTTCCATTATTATTCAATTTCTTCTTGTCTTTCCTAATTCTACTAAAGCTACTTCGCTAGGTGCCGATCTTGGTAAGTCTAGTAGCTCTTTACAAAGCCTTCTGTAGTTGGCCCACCGTTTTGTTTACCTCTGTTCCCTGCCACCAGATCTCCACTACATACGACATTTTGGATTCAATTAGTGGTTCATACATTCTTTCTAACCATATTGGTTGTTATTTATGAAATGACAATGGCGGTGAAATGGAAGGACGCAAATTCTGGGCATGTAACTGACCCACCTGGCATTAAGCTTGTGACCCGACAAAACCCCGAAAAACCCATGGGTCTGGTAGTTCGACCATGAGATCGAACCCGGGGCACCCGAATGCGGGCTACAGGTGGAACCGCCTGAGCCATCCCGCTCGGTAATTTAATAATTCCTGCGATGTCTCCGTATACAGAGGAGTTTCTTATCGACCGCCCGTTGCTTCCTCTAGCTGTAGCTAAGACCACGAGAGCTAATTTATCATTCCAAATTTTCGTCTTGGGGACACTGTGCTTTCTTCTCTAAGGTTTATGTTATAGCACATTGACTTTCAAAGCATTCGCATGGTAACAAAGATTTCCAGGAAAGTTCCCTTATCTCAATTATCACATTGCATGGAAAGGTGTTCTGTTGTTTTGTTTGTTTTATTTTCTCAAATTGATTGCAAGGATTTTGAATAAATAACGTATAGTCAAGATATTTAAGTAATAAATATAGTGTACATTTTGAATTTTCTTCAGCAGCCTCTTTAATATCCGAAATTTTGCATTGGACATGAAAGACAGCTCAATTTTGCTGAGAGAACTTTTTAATAGACTTGAGGTCCTTTCACCTGCTGTAAATTTATGAACTTTATTCCACTTACAAAGGGAGTCATACTAAGCATTGATAGGCCTGAGAAGGTCCATCGCTCTCCACCGGATTTAAAGCCGTCCCCTTGTGAACCAGAGGCAGGCATGTTACTCCTAAATCACGGAAGCCAGCCATTCCTGATATACCTGTTATGCCCGATTTCACCAACACATGTTAAAATCGACGTTAACAAATGTAACGTAACAATTGTCACAGCGCTAAAACTTATGTTAAAGTTCTTGCATTTCACCAACCTGTTTTCTTAAAATGTTAACAAACCTGAGTTAACGCCAAGAAACTTGTAAATATCACATTTATAGAAGGCTATGGATGATTTTCTGAACGTACACCGATGCGCTTTTGTTTCCATTTTCGTCTGCACAAATGGCGGATGAACAAAATCATAAATAAAGCCGTGAGACAAATTTCTCATCGACGGAGAAAGAATTGTTAATTGAATTGGTGACGAAGTTTAAGGATATCGTGGAAAATAAGAGGACGGGTGCAGTGAATGTAAAAGAGAAAGGTGTCGCAGGGAAAATATTGGAAACGAATTTAATTCAAATGCATGTGTCGCTACTACAAGCACCAAACAACTTGTCAGTATTACGTAAATTTAAAAGGAGGTGCGAAGGACAAGTGACTTGAACGTTTCAAGACGGGAGGTGGACAGTGTATTATCCACATAATTCAGTGAATTATAAAATCACAAAGTTATGAATACTTGAAGCTAAGGCGAGATAGTCATATTCCTTTCGATGCATGTTCTAACTCAGTATTACGTAAATTTAAAACGAGGTGCGAAGGACAAGTGACATGAACGTTTCAAGACGGCAGGTAGACAGTGTATTATCCACATAATTCAGTGAATTATAAAATCGCAAGGTTACTAATACTTGAAGCTAAGGCGATATAGTCATATTCCTTTCGATGCATGTTCTAACTCAGTATTACGTAAATTTAAAATGAGGAGCGAAGAAGGGCAAGAGACATGAACGTTTCGAGACGGGAGGTGGACAATGTATTATCCACACAATTCAGTGAATTATAAAATCTCAAGGTTATTGATACTTGAAGCAAAGGCGAGATCGCCATATTCCTTTCGATGCATGTTCTAACCTCTCTTGTACTTCCGCAGTAACCTTCATAGCAACTTGTCTCGACAGTCTATACCTCCGTAAAACAATTTTCTTCTGATAGCTCCTCAAAATCATTTCTCCTCATAGGCCGTACTCTATTATGAATGCCATTTAGACGGTCTTAAATATAGCAAATCGACATCAACAGCTGAGTTCATGCTCGTCATCTTTACTATCTACAATTGTTAATGACTTAACATTAGAAATTCGGCTTGTTAGTTTAACATGAGGTTTAACACGATTGTTACGCTAACACTTGGTGGTGAAATGCAATTTTTGTTTTAACTATTGCTAAACTGGTATTAAGTCTTAACATTTGTTGGTGAAATCGGGCATTAATGTCTTAATTTTTCAATACTTTGTTTTTTCTAATATGTTGCACTTTCTTTCTTGCAAAATCATAGAGAGCTATATAGGGCGGCTATAAAAGTGTCAATGTACATTCGGGCTTACCTATCTCTCTTTTACCTACACAAAAGTCTAGTGAAACTATAACTGAAGGTATTTATTTGATTAATGTGCAACAGATAGAAAAACTAGCTGACGTAAGAACAGTTTGTAGATGATGTATGAAAATAAAGTGTATTGAGTTGACAAAACAGGTCAATGTAACACTCGAGATTTTATATAATTTTTTTTTCAATATATGCAGATATCCAAATATACACATGTTGCATTTATGCTTCTTGACATACTAACTCACATCTACTTCTGTGGTCAGATAACTACTACAAGGAAAGCGAAGGTCCAAATGAACCAGAAACTTGCTGTAGGGTATCGCACCAAACACAGTTTCCAATGCTCGAATACTAACTAAATAGGCACAGAAACAGACAGGCTGGTTAAAGTGCCCAGGGCTTTAATAGGCTGTATTATAGCTCACGTAAGGTAAGTCATTTAATTATTAAGACAAATTCCCAACTGTTTAATGCAACTCCCTCTCCGTCTCTGAAGTTATCACGTTATTGCTGACGCCAAAGTTTGAGGAAGTTCTGCAGAGTTGACGCATGACAAGTATAATGGGACTGTTAGTTGTACATCCACAGCCTACAGTTTCTACCTTAATTACATATATTGCGGTAAGAACAATTTACTTGTCATATCTTCTAGCACAATTTCAGCTGGTCTGCAGCTGTTCATCTATATCAAGCTTAGCTGATGTGTTTTAACGCTGACTCTTGCAAGTTTCCATAACTGCAGCCTAGTTCATACTTTTGACTAACTCGTTTACCCATCTGCAATTTCTAAGCTTTAAACTCGAATGGCGATTTAATATATGTCAATACTTTACAGAACTTTTAAAAAATTAGTTTACAACTGATTATATTAGAGATTTACATAGTTAATCCTCTACTTTATCGCTTGTAACATTAGCTTAGAGCAATCCCGAAGGTTTCTAACACTGGTGAAAATTCCCTTGACATCCACAAGAAGATTGTGAGATATTGGCAGAACATCTGACTTCTTCAAACTTCCCTGAACATTTTTCCAAGTTCTGTAAATGGTACATAGCTTTTACACTGAAAAAATCATTAACGGAATAGTCCATAAATACACCCTGTTCATTTTTGTTCGTTATTTCCCGCCCTCCGATTGAGCAAGAATGACGTCACAGTTGACTTGTGGGTCTATCTTGAACCCATAATGCCCTCTACAGAGAAGAAGCGGTAATTTTTGCGGAACAGTAAGCAAATTACAGTGCTGTGAGCGTGTTTGCGCGGGTAACTAATACAACCAGCGTCCCTTGGATATGAACACAGAGCACCGCGTCTTCATGGTTGAATGCTACTTTCGAACCGACATTAAAATTGGTGCGACATATAAATATAATTTAAACCGCTGCATAGAGGAGTTTATGCAACGCTATCCAGCATTCAGACAAGTCCCTCGGAGTGTAATGTTATCAAAAGTGTCCAGGTACCGTCAAATTGACATACTTTTGTTGCAACATAAACGTTTTACGTTTTATCATTATACCTTATAACCTTTTTGTCATCCTCACGCTTAATTGAAATGTCTATTAATGTTGGTATCCTTATGTCTCTTAAAACCAATAGGTGCATCAAACATTTCCGGGATACAGGATCAGTTACTCGCAAAAAGAGACACTCGACACTATAAAGTGACTGGTTCCAATCTAGGAGCAATAAATAATGTTATGACAGAAAAACTCAAGCATATCTTCTCGCAATACAGGCAGTGTGTAAGGGAAATAAAGAAAGAAGTATAAAAACTGGACACATAAGACTAATTACTAGAGATATTTTCTTGTTTAGACTTGGATAAAACATTTGTACATATTGTAACAATAATTTATTTTCATTCCGAGAACATGTTCTGCTAATTTTCTGTTTTTTTAATGAAGTTACATAATGAGGAATCTGTGGGTGATAGAAAAGAATTGAGATCAAATTGATATATTTCTATTTTATGTGACAGGTTTGCAATCTGCATGTATGTCTACTATAACAGAAAAGCAGATGTTCATTGTGAAATACGTGTTCATTGACCTATTATTTCGTATATTCTTCATGGTATACTTTTATGGCTGCGTAATTAGCTTTGCAGTGCACTGCAGTTTTTGTAGTTATCGTATCCACGCACCAGGCGAAATTACGCACCTTTATATTACGCGGGCAGACTCGCCTCTCAAATAGTTTACTTACCTGCTGGTAGAGGGAGGCGTCAAAGCTGCTATCAGCACATCAGATGCGATCGCAAGTCGCTAGGGAAATCGTATATAAACTCGCTCCATCAGCGATGCTATTGATGACGTCAAACTTTGCGCGGTGAAATACAGATGAAAAAAACACCGTGTATTTAGGCACTTATAGTAGAGTAAACTAGTTTGAAATGCTGTGTCTATTCTTATAAAGTTATTTAATAACATTAAATCTACCTATATAATTTTTAAATAAAACACAACCCTGCGACGTATACAACAAAATTGATATGAAGCTGGTGAATATAAGGATTTCACAGACTCATATCATGTTAAGCCATTGGACACTTTTGTTGTTGCGATTTTTGTAAAAGAATGACTTCCAATACCAGCAGTGTTTTTCTATATTGAATGCAACTATTTAGTATAACCTGCTAATAAACTTGAGAAACTCAGATAAATAAAAAAAAATCCTACACGAAAGTTGTTGGTACAGAAAATTAAAGATGTCTTACGAAACTCAAGATATAAATCGTTGTTTAAAACTTAACCCTTTAAAGCACAAGCATAGAACAGGTTTAGTAAAATTATTTATAAATAATTTCAGGCTTATTTATTGAGAGTAAATAAACTTTCATATGAAAAATATATGTTTCAGCATTTAGAACACTCTTACATGTTACATATGTGTAAGAGTGGGTACTAGTGTATGCAAAACTGAATCTTTCCATGAAGCAGACCATTTTTTAAAAAATGACATGCAAAGTATAGAATATAGATTTCATACTACACAGTTTTTTATATATATTCTAAAACAATTTCTGTCCTTGTTCAAGAATAAATACGCTACACATTTTTCACACCAACAATTGAATTATACTTTTGCATATCTTGCACTGCTCACGCGATTCCTTCCATATGGTCCAGTGATCTGTTTTGTCATTCTTGACAATCCACAACAGGAGCAACGGTAGCTACCGCTCTTCGTTTCTGTTTGGGCGTGTTATCAGCATTTGGTTGGCCTCTTTTAGATTTGGTAGGCCCAGCAAGAATCAGCCCAGCTACTAGGTCGAATGGTTCATTCCCAGTAGCAACGTACACTTGACATTTGGCAAAGTCCCATTCTGAGATACATACCTAAAACTTTTTCTCTGATCTATTGTTCAATCTTATAGGTAATATATAAATTTGTCTCTTCCATTTGTATGTACGGCATTTCATTAGTAACCAAAGAAGGAGACAGCTGAGTCGGTGTTTCCTTCGGAATTTCGCTAAATGGTTGTATGTTGGGAGTAAATGTACACTTCTTCCATTCCAGGCGTCGTAAAGCATCACCTGGTGAACCTACAGATTCATCTAAATAAACATCTGCAAGCACATGATCAGAAGAGCCAGTTTGGTCTGCAGAATCACCAGGAAGATTTTTGACACTAAGGTTATCCTCTTTTTCTTCGTCTTCTAATTTTGAGAATTCAGACAAATAACTGTCTAAACTACAGAAAATGTTACAGATTTCGCCTTCAGGTAACTAAAAAAAAGATAAAACATCACAAATTAACCTCTACATTTGAGTTTTGTGGGATGACTGTACCTAATCTTAAATGCTCCATGTTACACATTTGTCACGCAAAAAAAATTTAATGCTGTCAAAAGCAGATTATCCAAGTTTAAATCATATAAATGGGTTTAAACCATTCTACTACCGTTTTCTGCACATTTTTGTTATATTTAAATACACAGAGGTAGCTTTAATCCTTAAAACATTAATAATTTACACACCTTGTGTGCCATTGTTCCTCATTAGGAAAACAGCAGAATTCAACTTTACACAGTCACCACCAGGAGCAAATAATTGCTGCAGAATCCACCAGAGTGCATTCCTAGGTTTGATAAAAATATGCCACAGGAGGCATTAGAGTAACAGGATATTCTGAGTAGAAATAAGGAGGAAAACTCCCACTGTTACACATATGTAACAAGGGGCATTATTGGGTTAAAATACATTACTCAAATAGGTGTCATTTCAAAATAGAAAAGCCCCATATTATAAATATTTAAAGGAATGAAAACTAATCAGTAATTTATTTATTGTCAAATGTTGCCTGAAATAGATCAAAATACACACATATATAAATTTTCCTACAATTTCCCAACTCTAGTTATCGCTATGAAAAATCAAATGTACTCACCCAATATAGGAAATATTCTGTATTGCAAACTATATAAAATGTTTTATTTAATTGATGGAAATTAATCATTTCTCCACACTAGCCATATATAGGCTAAGGTTTTTGATAGATAGAGTCAACATGGAAAAATTCAATTCCATGGCCGGGATTTGAACCACGGATCTCCTGGTTTCCGTCCAGTCGCTCTTAACCTTTGAGCTACCGTGGCCAACGTGCCGTTCTGACATTAAATTATCCAGTTGACTCGTATATTTTCCCGGTAGACCACTAAGAGCTCTCGCATCCGAGATACACCGTTTGCGGCGACTTACTATCGTAAGTACTTAAATCCCAGGCTTCACCATTTAACTCTTATTATACATAAAATGTATAATGATACATAAAATGTATCAAATACCGATAATTTGCATAATTTGTTTTATAAAAACATGGGAACATGGTTGTTAAAGCTGAATTTACCAATTCTGATGGATTATCTTCCAAATATCCCAAATTAATAAACGATCCAATTGCACTAAAATTAACTTGTTCACTGGTAATGAACCTCACGTAGTGTAAGTAGCACTAGGCTCCATTATTTTCAGAGCTGTCATTCATTCCTTTACCTTGCATTTTTACCTTGTGTGTCTTGAAGTTTTGCCTTTAACAAGGAGATAAATCAACGCAACAATAACCTCTTTTAGCATATTTTGTTCCTAATTTCTTTTTGTAATTCTGAATTTTTTATTCGTAAATTTGTGAATAAATTCTTAAAGATAACCAGTGTTTCGGGGTTTACCCGTAAAATCGTTCCTACAGTAATTGCACCCAAGCTACAGATTTTACATTTTGGTTTCAATACACAGAAGTTCCTGGTTTTATTTAGGAAAGTTTATCAGCAGTCAACTGAGACCAAAATCTACGTGAAAACAGTTCTCATAATAATAAATTGAGCTTTCATTTTACGCTACGTTTATACCCTCATTTGTAATTTTGTTAACGCATTATATGAGATATGCAAAGCATCAACCGATTAACGGTATGTGTACCTGTAATGGAGTCCGATAATTATGTGTCTGAATAGCTAATTAATCTGCTTTGTGGCGCTGCTTTAATATTGTGAGGATTACAGGGTTGTACCTTATAAATACCTGTAGCTATAAACAATGATAATATCAAATCGACACAAATGGGTTGTGAACTTTACAGGTTGGAGGTAGAAGGGATCGTATTATGCGAACAAAATGTGAACTACAATATTGTTAGATGAAATTGGAAGGGAAACCACCTTTTGTGCTGCAGTTTGTGCTGTGATTTACAAATGGAAGCGTTTCCTGTTGCAGTTTCTAGCGTTTAGCTTCATTTGGATTGTGATATCCGCTGGATTTAAGTACAGCTGTATTACGTAAAACCTCTGTATTTAAGCAATGAGAGGAGGTGTGAACCAAAATAATTATGTCTCATTTCATGTTCCACTTAGAGCTGGTAAGCCACTGTGTTACTGACGTGTAACGGTGAGCTGACATGGCTAATTTAATACGTGCACTACCCCAATGTTACAGCCCACAGCTCCTCGATATCCAAGTTAGCGTTAAGCCAGAGAGAGAATCGCGACATGTACTTCATACTCATTATACAGGAAATATATGACCTAGAAAAATAAACGAAACTAGATTTTACTTCTGCAGGGCAACTATTTCCAGGTGTAAAGTGAATTTAGCTACACGTTACAGAGGCATTTTATTCATATATCCCTAAATAAGACTGAGATCTATTAAGAGAATGTAGAACATTAAAGCCCGCCTCGGTAGCGTATATGATATCGTGTCTGCCTCAAGTTCAAGAGCTCCCGTGTTCGAATCTCGGTCAGGGTGAGTTACTTGGATAAGGTTTTTTCTGGGCTTTTCCCCTGTCCTTCAAGACGAATGTCGGGTAGCTCTAAGTTCCATGGACCCGTACCCATTTGAACTTCATTTCACCCAATTCATTCACCGTCCGATATGACAGAAGTAAATTACAAAAAAAAAAAAGAACATTAAAGCAAATTCTATTTCTAACTAACGACTCAAGTACTGTATGATAATTGTAGCGTCATATGCCCACTCCCCTCTCTTCACCTGCAGTCGATAGCATTCAACAAAACCTATGACCAGAGACAGGCAAAGTATGAAGAATTTTGCAAAATTCTTATAATAATGGCTCGCCCACTTCGGTAGCGTAGATGGTAGCGTATCTACCTCACCTTCAAGAGGTCCCAAGTTGGAATCTCGGTTAGTGTGTGTTCCCTGGATAAAGTTTTTCTGGGGTTTCCCTTATCCTGATAGGCGAATGTCAGGAAACTCTAAGCTCCATGAAACCCGGAGTCATTTGAGCATCATTTCACCCATTTCATTCATCGTCCGATATGACTTAACGTTGGAGGACGTAAATTACAGCAACAATGCCTCAAATGTGGTGCAACAGACTCCATGTCGCTGACTGTACCTCAGACTGGAGCTAAGTCGCTGGTGCACCTGCCTACCGTGCTAGGGGTCCACGGCTCTATTCCCGGCTGGGGATGGGTATTTTTCTCCTACCAAGATGAATCCTCATCTTCCCCAGAGTCGGGAAGTATGAATGAGAGTGTGAATGTGTGCATGATCTAATGATACAACCCAACGATTGCGAGTTAGCAACATCGACATGTTCCAAAAGAGAACGGCCGCCGATTTATAAATGGAACTAAAGAATGACTTTAACCATAAATCCTGAAACGTATGACATAATAACCTCCACAAATTTAGTAGTTACTTAATAATAGAAAATATAATATAATGCTAAGGGCAGATATTTCATAAAATTATAGCTTTCTCAAGATAAGGGAGCGCTTATTTCTGCTTATACATTCATATAAAGGAAATGCTTATTTTATCAAACTCTGACTTGTTGGAATGAGAGGAGTGTTTCTTGGAAAAACGTAGCCCGTTTTCTAATCGTATTTCATAACATATAACTCTAATTTCTAGGAAATTCTGCTCATTGCTGATGGAAAATAATCTTAGAAATACAGATTTAATCAAATATTTTACAAAATATGAAATAAATAACAAATAGTTCATAAAATATTAATATTTTATACATATAAAATGAAGCAGGAAAGAAATTGTCACACATTGGATTTTACACGGCTCAAAGCAGTAAAGATATATCTTCCCGACATGGTACCAAGCATAATTTAGAATATACTGTGTCATATTTCGTCTGCTTTCTAATTATCTCACAAGAATAACGTTTTTACGCAACATAATTGTAGTTTAGAGAGAAGTTGTGGTTGTTTCGCAACACTTCCTAAAAGTGGGTGAGTTTAATCTTTTTTACAAATCTTATCTGACAGGTATTTGTTTCCTACTAAAACTATGCATTAAATTAATAGCGATTTCTTTGAATATTTCCGATATTTCGTTTTACCAGTTTGCTTCCAAGGTGGCTCAGAAACAGAGCCAACTTAGGTATTTTGATAATTTTATAATTCCTCTTCTGGCTGACCGCATGCAGTGGTATGTAGTGGGTATGCCTCCTTGCCCTGAGGCACCGCATTCGAATTTCAGTATGATTTATTTCCAGGGATCTGTAAAAGCATAAACCATCAGTGAAAGGAATAATATTTTCTAGCGCTTTTAATTTCATAGATTAAAATATCGTCACATCGCGCTGGTCTGATCACGCGTCAGATCTGTCGTGAGAAAGTAACACGCGCTCAAAGTCAGCTGACAAGGAAGCCAGTCGTGTCAGTACTACGCAAAAGATCTTTTTTTACTACAATTCCAGAGCCTTCGAATTCCAGAAAGATTTGCCGCGTTCGGAAGGTATATAAAAGGCGATGCAAGGCAGAGGTTGACTTGGCTGTAAGCGGTCTATGCCAAGATGCCTCACAGGAAGGCGGAATTGTGCAGCCAGCACTGGGCGTGGGCATCCCTCACGGGCAGTTGCGCGCGCCAATGGCTAGATATAATACTGCCCAAGAAAATCGTCTAAGACACACAAATTTCTTCTTTACTGCCCAGATAAAGCCACACTAAGCGGCTAGGTGCTGTGGCAGCAAACACCCCGCCCAGGTAAACCTGGGTGACCTGACTCGATTGCTGGAGTTTGCCTGAGTAGTGAGAAGTCAGTGCGAGTATTACAGTACAGTGCAGTACAGTGAGCTGCAGTGATAGCAGTGTGGTGCTCTGAGCTCCGCAGTAAGGAGTTGGCAGGCCGTTGAACGGTCAGGAAGCAGTTTGTGGCTTCACGTGAGGCATCGCCGAACTGTGGAACGGGCAGCGAAGCAGTTTACTTGTAAATATCTGAATAATGTGCAGAATTGGTGTGTTGGAGGTAGACCTGTGTATAGATCAGAAAGATTACAGGAGCACAAAGAGGTGCGTGCTTCAGAGACGTAAAGGAAAATTGTAGAAACGTCTCGAAGTGACGGAATTGTGTAAAGCAAATGCTGATTGTAACTTAACACTGAGCTTACTAGGCCCAAATGACCTTGTTGTCGACGGGCCCTTAAACACTACACTCACTCACTCACTCACTCACTCACTCACTGAGCTTACTATCTTAGTGACAAATAAAGCAGTTTTGGGGTCAAAATTTCCTTTCTTTTTTGTCACAATATAATGTACAAATGATACCGGAGGGCTAAAACTATAGTCGTTTTCGGTTACTAAGGTAATTTAATTCTAACTTTGAAATTATTCGGTATTTCTGCTTTAGTGAACGTTGCACTATTTTATTTCATCAGTACTAAAATTAATGCTTAGAAAAGTAGAAAGGTCCATGAAGGTCCAAGACCTGCAACTCGATCGCTGCAGCTCCCACCTCGGCCCGCACTGGACATCATGAGTGTGGTAACAGTAAAGTCTGTCTAGTCAACGCGAGTGCAGTTGCGTCACAAAGGAAACCCACCCTAACGCCTATACTTCAGAAATGGAAAACTGTCGTTAAGGACCAATAACAAACCTGATTTTCTGGCAATAACAGTCGCATGTTTACTCCACTTGGAGTCTCAGTTGTCAAAGTTCCAATTTCCAGTTGATCTGTTTCATTACGTGCAGAAATTCGTTGTGCGTCACGATGTGGACACCGTGGGAGGGAAATTTAGTGGTAAATGCAATTGAAGTAGTAGATAACTTTCAGTCAAGTGAACATAATAAAAGTGAACACAACAGTGTGAATGAATTGGAAGGTGTTGCTGACCTGAGTTATGTTACTGGAGAAATCCAAAAGGGGAGTCATGCAATGAACCTGATAAGTTCTGGGTATTCACAGAAATACAGTAAGAAAAATTGTGACGAAAGGAATACCAAAGACGCCGATCAGATGTGAAAACAAAAGCAAACGTTTCTCTAACGTGGATAATTTCACATGCGATTTAATTCGTGGAGAAATTTATAAATTCTGTGCAAAAGAGAGAGCGCACACCTTAGATTAATTGGTTGCACATTTGCAAGAAATTTGTGATTTTCCTTATGGGCACTGAGGAGCTTGGTTTCAAATACCGCACTTTGAATAAGATAGGGGTTATTATGGAATCCAGTAGAAGTATTTGCCAAAACTAAAGAAGTTTCGCAGTAATGGACATAAGATAATTTATTTAGACCAAACCTCGTACGATACCCATGACGTATCGAGAAAGGTGGCAACCTGGCAGAAAGGACTGGGAGAAGGAGGGTCTTTGTTGTAAAACGATTATAGGGGTTCGTCAAAAGAGGCGGCCGAACTGCACTCGCGTTGACTAGACATACTTTAATGGAGAGTGGGGTGTGGTTAGCGTCTCAAGTTGCAGAATGCAGTCTTTGTAACCTGAAAGCTGACGATTACACAGAGAATCAGTAACGAGGGAGGGGTATGGGACCAAAGCCTGAAGAAGGGCGTAGAAGTGATATAAAATAATTGTCAATGTCCTTCAACGTAGAAGGTGAACTTGATGAAAGGAAAGGTGGTAATGGAGCAGTTTACAGAATGAATGAGGGAAATCTGGGAACTTGAGAAAACTTGTCCAGATGCAGTTTCGTGCACCACGAATCGTAAAAGCGGTTGCCTGTGATTGAGCCCGAGCGAGTGATCTAACCACTCAGTCTCAGCGCTACATGTAGCAATGCTTAAGAATAAAATGTATTATGATCAGAGGACTGTGTAGGCGCAGTGATAGATATTTATATTGGCTCCTTAAGAATCACTATCGTATATCTATATATCAACCTTAAATATATATAACCGAATTTAGAGTAATACATACAGGCACAGCCGCAAAAATCGAATACTACGTACAACATCATATGCTCGAAATATTGAGAGCAATTCGCATTTAACGGGAAAATTGAACGAATATAAACAGTAAATTAGCATAGATATTTCTTGAAATGTGTAAATATCAATTTTAAATTCATTCAACCACATTCTTATTCTTCTATTTTGTAATTTTACGTCCTCCGACGTTAAGTCATATCGGACGGTGAATGAAAGCTGTGAAATGATGCTCAAATGAGCCCGGCGTCCAAGGAGCTTAGAATTACTCGACATTCGTCTCTTAAGGATTATGGAAAACCCCGGAAAAACCTTATCCAGGTAATTCACCCACACCGAGATTCGAAATCGGGACCTCTTGAACGTGAGGCACACACGCTACTATCTACGCAACTGAGGCGGGCATATTGTTCTTATTGTTTATAATTCTCGGAAGAGAACTTAATGGCAATCTAGGGGCTGGACTATTTAAGCGATGACTATATTGCGGAAATGACTCTTTTATCTTTGCCGTTTAATAAATAAGTATTGTCACGAGGCGATTCGCGTAAGCGAACGCCGTAACAGAGAGAGAGAGAGAGAGCGAGACCGACAGAGAGAGAGAGAGAGTGAAGCGCAGGGTGAAAGAGACAGATAGAGCCATGACACTCCTACAGACCGGCACGTGCAGTGCTAATGACGTGCCGAGGAGAGGCGTGATGGTAATGTATTATATCTTGCTGCAATACTATATATTTAAAATATATTTTTAAAAAAAATCCAAGCTTGCTCTTTAGTTCTGTTAGTTCTCCAAATTTTTCCGGAAATATGAAAAAAGTACGATTCAAACACAGTTTAAATTATCCCATCTGATAAAGAAATTTTTCCTCTGCAATTGGGTTGTTGCTGTTACGTGTATCAGACACTCTGTGCCTAAGCTATATGTTTTCTATATTTGCACACGTTGGTCTGTTTTCTCCTTCTGTCTTTGAATGACACTCTGTGAATGACACATTCTGGTATAAATAATCCGTGTTCTCAGAAATTACTGAAGATAGCTAAATTGAATTTTAAGATAAGAATAAAGCTAAGTACTGTAGTTGATACTGTAGTTGGAATATGGTTCTTGATTGCAATATTCTCCTGAGCTTGTATGCATAAAATAAGTGTGGGTGAATGAGTAGAGTCAGACTGAAAAATTCAATGCCATAGCCGGGATTTGAAACACGGATCTCCCGCTCTCCTTCCGGTTGCTCTAACCAACTGACCTTCGATGGCCAACGTGCCAACTTGGCGTTAAATTCTCCAACTGACTCATATATTTCCCGCTAGACCACTCGGGGTTCCCATATGTTATGACACACCTACCTTTTGTGGCGACTTACTATGCTGTAAGTACTTAAATCCCAGGCTTCATAGTTAAACCACTATGTTATTCAGGTAAATTGATGGAAATAATCATTTCTTCCATACTAGCCCTGTGTAGGCTAAGCTTTGAATGAGTAGAATCAGGCTGAAATAAAAACATAGTGGTTTAACTATGGAGCCTGGGACTTAAGTACTTACAGCAAAGTAAGTCGCCACAAAAGTTGCGTGTCTCATAGCATATGAGAACCCCTAGTGGTCTAGCGAGAAACATATGAGTCAGTTGGAGCATTTAATGTCATGTCGGCACGTTGGCCATAGTAGCTCAGTTGATTAGAGCAACCGTACAGAGAGCGGGAGATCCGTGTTTCAAATCCCGGCTATGGTATTGAATTTTTCAGTCTGACTCTACTCATTCAAACCTAAGTCTACACACTCTAGTGTGGAAGAAATGATTATTTCTATCAATTTACCTAAAATATGTGTGGGTGATTTAATAAATGTAAAACTACATATAATAACGATGGAAGCACTATACTAACAGTTTCGGATTACAAATATGATCTAATTAGCTAATCCATAATATAGACAATTACCGATAGTCCAATTACCTCATAGTGCTTGAGTCACGCGATCTGCTGGCAGCAGAGTATTTCCTTCCTCTTTTCATAAAAATTGTTGCAAGATGAAACTCTCTGACGTAATTAATCTTATATGTTTAAAAGTTATTGCTCTGTAAACAAATTCCTCGGCAAGCGCAACGGAGAACATTTTCTGAAATGTTATAATTGAGAGATAAATATTGCTTTCATCATAAAGTTTGAGTAAAAGCGTACCTGAAGTCTTCCGGAGTAATGGTGCAGTAGTTTGGCAGAATGCCAAAACTTTGCCGGCCATTTAAGCTTCTCTTTGCAGTTTGAAGAACTGAAGGAAACTGATAAAAACTTGGAGCACTTAAACTAACTTAAATAAAAGTCCAAGAGCAACACATTTCTCTGTCCCATCAACTCGTGACGACAGTAACAGTTGATGAAATTTGTGTCCTTCCCTTTGGGGGATCGCCTCACCTAACTTTCTCATTTCTTACCAGCACATATGATTTTAGTTTAATCACACCCAGATAATACTCTTTAAAGTGTTTGTCTAAATTGAAGTTAACATTCACACTAGTTAGTAGCTATTCACAGAAATCAGATATGTTTCCGATTAAAAACGATAGCTTCTTAATGTACAATGTTCAAATTATTTCTTATTTTCATTAAAGGTAAATGAAAAAAGCATGATATAGATTAATTTTGGCTCCAAATCCCAAATTTTTGTCCTCGAACTTTAAGTCATGCCGGGCGATTAATGAAATGAGTGAAATTATGCTTAAATGAGCCCAGGATCCACAGAGCTTATAGTTATCCCACATTCATCTTTCAGGATAAGGGAAACCCTTTATGAACCTTATGTAAATAACCCTCCATGATCGCCATTCGAAATCAGAACGTCTTGAACTTGAGACAGACATGCAACCACCTATGCTACAGAGGCGGGCAACAGCAATCATAAATGAAATTATATACGAAGGTAATGCTTTTCATCGGTTTTCCTTTACTTATTATTTCATCTTGTGAAGTATTGTTATATTTCAGTCCACAATGAAAAAGTGCTTCTCTTTTTGCTTCTCATTTTATGTCAAGAATTTTCAATTAATTCACCTGAAGAAAATACAACTTAGAAATTTTTAAAATCTACAGTATGTAAGTAAAATACTTTATTGACATTTATGCAATTTATTACACGTAATAAAATCTGTATTTTTGTAATTTTCTGAATTCTAGCTTGAATCTTTATTTAAATATTAATTTTATTGCAAAACTTCCATTGACAAAAAAAGGGGCCCAATACCTTTTTAAACATATGCAATCAAATGTCAGTTTTTGCAATAAATGAGCCTTCAAAAAGATTTATCGTATCACATTCTTATTTTAAGCTCTAATTTCTGTAAAAATTTGTTATAATTTGTAGTCCATAAAATTCATGCTATTTGAAATAACTTCATAATTTGTGGAAATTAATTGTTCCTTCACACTGGCCGTGTGTAGGCTAAGGTATGCAAAGAGAGATTCAGACTGAAAAATTCAATGCAATAGCCGGGATTTGAACCAGGGATATTCTGGTTGCAGTCCAGCCACTCTAACCCTTGGGCTACTATGGCTAACGTGTCGACAGGACATTAAATTCTCCAGCTGACTCGTGCTTTTCACGAGTTTTTCAATTAATTTCCATTTATTGACCTAATAGTGGTTAACTATAAATCCCGGGCCTAAAAGTACTTACACGTTGTAAATCGCCATTAAGGTAAGCTGTCTCATGTGTTTATGACAACTCCTAAGTGGTTTACCGGGAAAAACACGAGTCAGTTGGAGAATTTAATGTCATGCCGGCACATTGGTCATAGTAGATCAAGGGTTAGAGCGGCTGGACGGCAACCACAAGATCCATGGTTGAAATCCGGGGTATGGCATTGAATTTTTCAGTCAGGCTATATCTTTCCATACATTAGCCTACATACGGCCAGTGTGAAAGAACAATTAGTTTCCAATATATCTTTTGTTTTCCAGAATTTTTAAAATGTATTTGCAGGAGGTTTGATCTTAAGCGAACCCATAACTTTGCTTTCAGAGACCAAAAGAAAAATAAATGACAATAAAAATAGTGAAAAAAGTTAAAACTAAACCGCAAGGACCTTTCACAACAAAACCTATAAAGAAACATAAAAATACTTTTTTCCCACAGGTAGTACTAAAGCATTTCTTTTTAAACTTGGTAATATGCTTCATCTAATAATATGTGAAATTATGGTAAAAGTGCGGTTAATTGCTTCAGAAATGAGTGATTTCCAAGTTTCACATGTTGGTCCGCTGTTCCAAATACCTTCATAATTTATTTATTAATTTAAGTTGGAGAACAGTTTTTTAAGATTATATTGCTATTTTCTTTGATATTCGTTTGAGATGCTGTAAAATATGTTTAAACAAACGAAAAAAAATGTGCTACTGTGTAGCATACATTGCATGGATAAAATGGCAGAAGGTTTCCAGGAAAACAAGGTTTAATATTAAGCGTTTCTCTTAATAATATTGTCTTAGTCTATGATTTCGTTGAAATTTTAGTGTGTGGATAAAATATTAAAAAAAAGTTTTCCTGGAAAAGAAGATTTAATATAAGCTTTCTATTAATAATATTGCCTTACTCCATTTATAACTTCGCTGAACTGGTAGCTTTAATATGGCAAGGGGAATAACTCAATGTTTTATTAAAGTTTAGAATTCATATTCTTTTGTTATGAAGACTTTAATTTATTTTCATTTTTTACATGAGTTCCTCATATCTTACTCATGCATTATTACCTTAAACAGAAGTAATAAGTTTCTTACTAAGAATTTTCGGACATTAGATATTTAGCACAGAATCCCAGCATAGCGTTTTATACCTTTATTATTCTGATAATTCGACGTATTCCAGTCACTTGAACTTTGTATACAAATCCGTGGATGTTCTCAATTATGATTTCATGGATAGAGATACCGTATGCAGTACTTATGAGTATTGGCTGAGTGGTTAGACCACTTGGCTCTCACCAAGGCGGCCAGCGTTCTATCCCAGGTGACCACAAAGTGAGATATTGTGGACAACATGGCGCTGGGGTGGATTTTCTGCGGGTCACCCGGTTTCACTTGCCACCGATTGCTCCATCATCATCTTTCCTATCAGCTTATTTCCCGTACTTTGACTTCCGGCGTTGGTCTGATCAGTCATCACGGAATCTCTCTGATCAGGAAACCTCTGATTCTTAACCCGTTGCCTACGGGCCTCGATGCTGCACGTTTCAGTAGGCCCTAAGTTCCACTTAAGGAATTACAGGAGTTTATTCATTCACTTATAAGTAAACTGCGATCCATATAATTATGAACCATTTCAGTAGGTCATAGCTTTTGAACCAACAACAGGATACACTTACAAATTTGGGAGAACATAATGCACAATTGGGGGATTACATTACACTATTTACAAAAGAGAAAATTCCCGAAGGGGAGGGGATTCGTCCCCTTCAGTTGCTTTGGTGTGAAGTACTCGTGGTAGCTTTGACGTTACTAGAGGAACCTCGGGCCGAACTGCCGAGCCGCTCCCGTAGAGTTGTTCGGATTGGGTTGGACTCGAAGAAGAAGTGGTTCCCGATACCCGTAGGAGAACGGGTAATTCTCCGGACGGGTTTGAGGGAAGCCATATTGTTACAACCTGGCTAGAGGATGGGGATGGATTTAAAAACTAATGTGTAACCATGGCCGGGCGTGAACTGGGAGAAAACTGCCAAAAAAGCGTCCAACTCGCTGGCTGGAGAGGTAGTGAAATTAATAATAATTTCATGTCACATGGGTGACTACTTTGAGATTAATTTGAATAATGTGGTGGCGATGTTACATAAGAGACTAACCTGAGTGAAGTAGTATTGTCACGTGACGTGTGACGTCACCTCCCAAGCTTCCGAGTGGGTGTTTGTGCAGGATTCAGTCCCTTTGTTAACTAGTACTGACAGCGTGCAGACATAGTGTGCAGGATGGGCTGATTTATGTAAGGTATTTGTATGTTAATTCACTAATGTAATAAAGTAAATACAGTTCGGTTTTGTTATACTTTTAACATTTATCCTTGTGAAATTATTATTAAGTTCGCTACCTCTCCAGCCAGCGAGTTAGATGTTTTTTGGCAGTTTTCCCCCAGTTCACGCCCGGCCACGGTTACACTTTAGTTTCTGAACCCAGCCCCATCCTCTGGCCGGGTTGTGACAATATATTCCTACGTACTAGCCTGTATGGCTAGTAGAAGGTGTGTTAGATCACCAGGGGACCCCACCGAGGTTGATCGGTAGCCTTCCCCTTTGGGGTTGGCGCGCGTAAGTGGCGTATCCACTTCCATCCCATCTTGAGTTTTTCGGACCAGATGGGGGGCCTGTTAGCCCAATGGTTTGCCCTATGGAAAGTCCCACGGAGGTACCGGGTGCCCTTCGGGAACAGCTCGGTAACTCCCTGGTTTTGTGAAGGAAGTCGGTCTCACCTTGTGAAGGCTGCCCTTGTAGATAACCTCGGAGTTATATTTTCCTTTTATTAACAGCTCTCAATAGAAGTTTCTTTGCCGCAATGCAACCTTTCAGATGTGCAACCTGAAATCGTCTCTTCACTGTAGAAACAGTCACAGATTCCTCCCTCAACTTGTTCAATTCAATTCAATTTTCCTTTAGGGCAAAACAGACAATAGAGTAGGCTTGTTTGTTTACAGGGGTTACAAAGGGAGTTTACTGACCTTCGTAGAGTGGCCTTGTCACTGTGGCGGTCTCCGGAGTATATGCTAGCATTATGGCATGTCTATTCTAGTATACGTCATTTATTTATATTTATAAATCTATCATTTATTTATATTTATTCGTTTGTGCCAATGTCTTTCTGATATCAGGTTATATGTCGTTTCAGTGTTCTTAGGTAACAGTGGCTGCGTCAATGTATAACCTTAATTAGTTTGCTTAATTTTACGTCGCCTTTGTAATTATTACATTAATTTTACACCATCAAAATTCAGACTTCTTTTACTACTAAGCACTAATATTCCATTATACTTCTTATCATTAATCAGTAATTACGAACGTTATGTCTACTGTCAGCAAGGATTAGTATCAGTCATGAGAATAACCTAAGTGTAACAGCCTGTAAATTTAACACCCTGTAAAAGCATCTGATAATGTAACGGAAGACACTAGGGCTGATACATACGTTATACTACTTCTTGAAGCAGTGACATTACCAAGAGCGAGGATAATGTTTTCAGAAAATAAAAAAATAAAAAACTTATAATTTTCTCATGCCTGGAGTAGTACATCGACCGTAAAGAAATTAAGTGGTTGTTTTATATGTCATGTGCAATGATCCACTATTAAGTACCATGAAGAAAGAGGCGTTACTAGCACAAACCGAATGGTGCAGTGTGTTTTCGCAAACATAGATTTTATCCATATCACGTATGCCTGACACAAGTTCAGGGAACGTGACTCGCAAGTATAACTTCGTGCTATGAACAGACAAACCTAACCGGTTGGCTCATGTTGTAAAGGATAGGTTTGTTTTGGGGAGCTCCTGATATTACCATCTTGGGCATTTCTTTGTTTCTGCAGGGATAAATCGCACGTGGACAAAACCAGACCAGGCGGTTTTCTGGTTAAGGGTCGTGGGAAAGCTGTTAGTGCCGTGCGGAGTGAAGTACCTATTCAAGAAAAGCTCTTTCTATCCTAGTAATCAGGTGGATTGTGGACCAGTTGGTGATAGCCTTTTAAGGGTTGCCTCAGTAGGCAGTACAGTACTCAGTTTTAAAACCTTCAATCTGCGCTTATCACCTGTCGTATCCGTCTTTCCTTTGAGTTGGCTTCTTTATAGGTTGAGGATTTTGCCCTATTTACTTACTTTATTCATTGGTTGTAAAGATACTGATCCGATTCCCGCATCGCAAACATAAAGTTTTTTTTTTATATAGTTAAAATGATTGTCTAATATGTGCTTAAGTAGCTATTGGACTTTCTGCAGGAAAGTAACTTCTTTCCTTGGTATCAGTATTATCATTTTTATCTATACATTTTTATTGCCTTCACACAAATATGTGTAGGATCTAAATGTATTAAGCCAACTACATTGCTGAAATATCTTCTGTTTTATCATAGAATTTATTGTTCATGATATCTTATTGGTCTAGATACGGTGGTGAAGACAGCTTTGACTTGTCTGAAGGAAAAACATTGCGACGGATTGTTAGTGGTTCTGATCTATAATATTTGAAGTAATAACGCTGCGACAAATCAAAGTTGAAGTACAAAAAAGTTGTATCCCTTCACGTTATTCTCCTGTTTGTACTAGTTGTGAGGAACAAGCGCAAACATGTTCCACGTGTACACAAGTTCTATGTATATAATGTAACAGAATGGGATGTTATGATGATCATGATGATGATGATGATGATGATGATGATGATGATAAAGCTCTCTCTGTGTTCTACCAATTCCTCCATAAGTCAGTAATGCGTTAACAAATGGAATAATGGTTTGAACAGCAGGCATTTCCTTTGTAATTTTAAAAGCACAAACTTCAAACGACAGAAGAGTACAATAAAAGCAATCGACTATAGATCGAGTAAAGGGAAGGTTCGCTCTCCGCAATTGCCATTTATCATTCCAATGTTGCTGCCTTCCTTCCTTTTCTTGTGGTATAGAATGAAATGTTGTATTGATTTGTTCTGATTTAAGCATAAAAGAAACATTACTTCTTTTGACTGTACGTCACTTATTAAATCCCATAACACATAAAACTCCATAATTTTAAATTGGATGAAGGAGTTTTTTCTGCGAATCTCGCTTGTTTTCTAACTTGCGCAAGTTCAGTTCAACATCCCCTTCGATTATACGAGGGCTGTTCAGTAAAGAATGATCACAATTTTGTTTTCAAGGTACCTTTATTCATCCTCGTAAGTTTGATGGTCCTTCTCAAAATAGGCTCCCCTGAATGCGATGCACTTGTCCCAGCGCTTCTGCTCGTCTTCAAAGACATGCTGGAAACCATTTTTGAGAGATCCTTCAAAATCACCTCAGCATCCTTCACCACTGCTTCTGATGATAGATAATGCCTCACACGAAGGCGTTTCTTGAAGTTAGGGAATAGAAAAAAGTCACATGGGGCTAAAGTCGGACTATAGAGAGATACTCAACTAACCTGTTGTATTGCCTTTTATGGCTAAACCTCCGGACCCTAGTTATTATGCCTATATGTTCCTACGTATTATGGAGTTTTGGGGTAGTTACAACCATACTCCGCAGCCAATTTTGGGAACACCGTTCCCACATAGAGCAGAGATAATGTCATCAATCTCTCAAGTGCCTACAGGTGTGAGAATAGAGATAGTTCCTGTTAACGTGGCTTCCTTCGTTAGTGAAGTAAAGGCGATGGTCCTGTGTTTTATATCTACTCCGTATAAAAGAGCCTCAAGCCTGATAAAGTTGCCCCTGAGACAAATTAAGCGGTTTTTCACGCCTAATATAGAATGGAAGGCTGAGAACGATACCAGCTAAGAAGCGTCCGTAAGTGTAAACTAATTTCAGTTTACACTAGCCTCTCCAACTGCTTTTACCTAAAACTTGAAATTGTATCGCTAATAAATGTAAGTCAAGCTTACTAAATTTTGCGTTAAATTTAGTTCACATAATTTGTGCATTTCCATTATTTAGCTGTGTTGTACCATTTCGTTATAAAAATTTTCCCATCAATAATTTTAGTATCGGTGTCTTCAATGTTTCTTAACCCATCATGGACATTTAACACTTAGGAAAATAACTTTTATTAAAGGAAATGGATAAAAATTTACCTTTTTCTTTGGCGGAATATTTCACTTGGCTAAGTTTACGTTCTAGCAACAACATGTAAGTCAGAATCATGGACGCGGAGTTTGGAAGTATGTGCGGCGAGGCTAAATAGCTGCCCAGCTCAACCAACTTTACCCTCGGGAGTTCTACCCATACTCATTTCGGTTTGACTAGGAGGCATTTAGTACAGAGACACTCAGTGCAGCTAAATTCTTAACCCATCCCATGAAAATCGAAACCACGCTCTCCTGTTAAATGTTCCGAACTATTTACAAGCTGTTGTTATTAATGACATCGGTATTGATCACACACTGAACGTTTAATGCACCCATTAACAACAATGGTCACAGTCAATTACACTTTAATTCGATGTACCACTATATTAATCTTTCCTTTGCGTTACTAGCATAGGTTACAGAAATTCAAAGTTACACTGCACCCTTTCCATTCTATCGGCACATTCTGTATAAGGGCTATACAATACAAACTTTAACATAATATTGAGCAGTGTAAATACTTTTAATCTTTGTGTAATATTATCATTGTTATTATTATTGTCTTATTAATATTATTACTATTAATATTATTGTTGTTATTGTTATAATTATATTATAAGTGTATGGCTGAGAAGCATTTGAGGACATGTCAAGTTCTGGAACCTAATTATTGAAGGCATATTTCCCTTGCCGTGACTTGCTGGCACATTTTGCACATTCTAAAGTTCTTAATTCTGCTGATTTATGAGAACAACGTAATACGAGATTTAAAATAATTGCAGCTTATGATATCAGTTTCCTCTTTACTCATGTCCACGACGTGCAGGTGGCCGGATGTAGACTTTGCTGACTTAGTAACCTGAGTCAATCAGATTATGAATCGACATCCTCTCTCAGCCAAAATGTCCTAAGGCACACGGGAACGCTGACGTTTGTTTGGGAAACGTTTACGTAGCTTTTTGTAGCGTGGGAATGCCGATTTAGCACTCGGACGCCATACTGAAAGTAAAGGTAGTTAAAGACTGCCTATTTTGGCAGTCATGTGTCACTTTAGTTTGGGTTCTTCCGGAGGTCACGTTGATCTTTGAAGTCATGGTCGTCATGCCGCTCTACAGTGGTGGCTACTGTACTCGCATCCTCAACTAAACACGGTCACGCATTTCCAAGGTAAACCCGTATGTGTCTTCGATATAATAAGTAACTGTTATCACTATCTCACCCCCAAGTCCCTTCAAGACTTCGTGAGTGCCTCTTTACTTAAACTAAATAATTAGAATATAGTAAATTGGCATATTATGGAACTCGGCGTTGGCTTTAATTATCTCTAAACTTGCTCCTAATTAACTTTATCATATGTCTCAATTATCCTTCCAGCGACGTTCATCGTTACTCAATAGATTGCAAAACAATAAGTTACACTCATACCCGTAACATTTACTGGAATCGCTGAGGCACATTGTGTTCCCTGCACTTCCCAAGTTAAATCCCGAAAAGGCTCTAAATGTAGACATCAAATGTCTAATACTTCGATGTTTGACAAGGTAGCTGTGAATCATAAATACTTAAATAATATATGCACTTCTTTTGTTTATTTTTGCACATGCTCTAGCAGTTTAAACCATATCAGCACGGTGAATATGCACGATTTTGACCTACTTATGGTAGGTGAGGACAGTCATAAATTAAGTAAAATTAGCGATTTCTGAGATAAATTAAATTATTCCAGCCATAAATTTTTACGGAGGTTTCACAGCTTCCGTTTACCCATGAGCAGCTGAACTGAAAGCCGAGACATTGAATAAATAATATATATATATATATATATATATATATATATATATATATATATATATATATATCGCATTTTATCTATGTAGTGTTTAAGCATAGCAAGCAAGGATTCCCAAACATGTTCCCAACCCAAATTCCCTTTATATGATGCAACAACTGATATTTCCCATTTTCTGACAAATAACTTAAGCGTTTTATTAAAATGTGGTATGTTATAAGTATTTTCACGATTAACGAAATGTATACATTATACGCGACTAGCATCTGAGGTCTCGTGTTTTGAATGAATGTGGTATTATTTCGTATAGCAGTAAACAACAAGGGATGGGAAAATTCGCTATACAAAAGTAATGCAGAGCTAGTTGAAGTATAGATGTTTTATCAAGAAAAAATCTGTTACCTATAGTTTAGTAACATTTATTATTATTATGGATTTAGGTATTTCCTGATTTAGAGTTATCAGATTTTCCAGGTTATCTAAAAGCCATCTCCTGCCACTTGGAAACGAACTGGGGTATACGAATATATTTTGTTTTCTGTATCATACGTATATGCAACAAAGTGTATAGGTATACTGGTAGATCACTTTAGTCAAAAAAATATATCATGATTTACTACCTTAATTAGATGAATAAGTTACGTATATACTTTAGTGGGTGTGTTAAGTAATAAACATTTTATAATATATCTTATATTCTGCAAACCTAGGGGGTTAAGTAAAGTCACCTTTTCAAATTTATAATTTTATTGGAAGTGCGTGTGGTAGCATTTATAGTATTCCTTAATCCACCAATACTAATATTATAGGAGAGGAACATTTATGCATGAATGATGTAATATAATGAAATGTGTATATAATATAATGTAATGTTATGTAGGTAAGTTAATGTAATGTGTGCTGAGGATCCGAGTTTGAGTTCGATACCCGGCTCTTCGGTTGTCGATTTTAAGTCAGCCCTATCCGCGCCTTCACCTCTGTCTAACTCATGTGAAGTGTCCCCTATGCCCAACGTGGTTCGGAGTTCACGGTATAAACTGTAGGTCCCCTCGCCTCACCGTCATCTTCGCTATAAACCTGGCATCGGAGGTAATGTTCACCGACCTCTGGGTGTCTCTACCTGAGAAATGTGTCCGGTCATCAAGTGGTGGGGCGAGGTTACTCCGAAGGCCATAGTTACCATATGGGCAGTGTTCGTATACTACTAAATTAACACGGATAATTTGATTAGAAGAAAAGCACTCCTCCTGTGGAAAGGCTTAGAATATCCAACGTATTTAAAATTTTTACAACTGAGATACCAAAGAACGATTCCGTATTTATGCCACAGAATTTCGAACTGCTTTCGTTGAAGGTAAATATATCAGGATATTTGTTGTCTCTTTACTGTAAACATATATTATCTTTTACTTCTGGCCCAAATGAGTAAATGGGAAGTTTTAAGAATTTTGAACTGAGTTATGAACCTATGGTCAATTTGTACAAAGTGTGCAACATTTCACTGTAATTTCGCTATACCGTATTATTGATGTCATTTCTGTATTATTTTGAAAAACTAGGATAGTTAGGTTCTGTAATATACAAAAAAGAAAATTCCACCCTACAGTTTCCAAAAACTTCCGCTATTTTTGTTTTCCTCCCCTAATATCCAAATTGACACTCACTGCTCCATATAGGCAAAACGTTATACACTTCCACATTAGAACTTACAAAAGAAAATAGTTGACTACCTTAGGACTTTCGGTAAAGTAATCCTACGTGCTATATTTTGTTATTAGACAGAAAACTACACCATGTAACCAAACTATTATTACACAATCATCATTTGTGAAAAAATCACAATTTATATTACCAATTCTAGAATATTACGCAGCCCTTATTTTAAGTCATGTTACTTTGAATTATTAAAACCTGCATATAATCGTGTTTTCAAATTTTATGGTTAAAGAAATGTTGACTTCTTCCATTTAAGGCATCTTTTTTGAGATTGAGTAATACAATTTGGCAGATATTCAAGAATAACATTGGCCTTCAGAAACAACTCTGCTTAGCTTCAAATACCTATATTTTAATATTCATTATTGGAACAATAAGGAATTAAGGACTTAAGCGGTTGAGCTTTAGGTACGATTGGAAATAGAAACCTACCGACCATCTCCAAGAATAGACTATGGCCTTTTTTGATATCCAATACTTACAGAATGAGTTCTTGTGGTGCCATGTATGGTAGCTAGCACCGTAAGCCCCGACAATTATCTACTACTACCAACACTACTAAGCAAACCATATTGTAAAAGAACTTGTAAATATATAGATGCATCACAATAGCAGAAGCCTGAGAACCATAAATGCACATCACACCTTGCACTTCTCTAGCATTAGTCTAGCCCAGACATTCTGCATAAGCATCATAAATATCCAGACATTGTCTTTAATATAAGTTTTCATTGCATGTCTCTTCCAAATTGACTGTTTTTTGTCAATGTACTTTGGATATCTCCCGCAAAAAGAATTAAGTCTGCATACCAATAAGCGCAGCTACTTGAATTTTCTAGCTTCTGCAGCACCTGAAAGAGCACTGAAACTGCATTATGAAATTTTTCATTCGAGACACTATGTGCCTGAAGACAAATCTTGCCTGTGCCTTTTGTTAGCCAAGTCGAGAGATCATGACTTGGTCCTGACAGCGGAGGATTTTAGAAGCTTTATTAGTAACGTAGCCTGTCTTCCATTAGTTTTTGTCCTTTTCATCCCAAGCCGTTTCTTTCCATTAGAGAACACGTCTTTATATTGGCAAGCATTTGTTAAATCCGACATTCGATTGCTCATAGGTTTCTTGGCCGCCGATCTGCTTTCAACTTCTTTCTATGTCTTTGCACAAAAGAATCAACCCTAGGTCATTCTTTGTTTTCATTCTTAATCTTGTATCTTAAATCTAAAGATTTAATAAAAGGAACTGACACTGCGAAAGAAGCAAGAAGTAATTCTTCCATCCCAATACAACTTCAAGGTACGTAAAAACTAGACGATTCATAAGAAATATGTTGTGGTTTAACAAGACGTGGCTACCTTCAGATTTAATTTGCTTGAAAATTTATTAGCATTCCTTTTAAAAGTTCTACCACTTTATCTCTTAGTAGATGTAACAATTCTTCGAACGTCTTTATAATTATAGCACCGTGTGAGGGAGAACAGAACTTGAGGAGTAATCCGTGATATTCATTACAATCAAATAGAACATTCTAGGAATCTGGATGTGCCAGAAAGGAGAGCTCTGTCAGACAAACAGGCTTACTGAGGTGTTAATACTTGTCTTCCATTACAGCGGATACATCCCTTCTGTGCGTATTGAAACCATTCCCAGAATGCCATTCTGCAATTCCGCAAGACTAAATCTCTGTTAAACCTTGCTGGCTTGATCAATGCTTTGTCATCCCTCTGAATGATTAATGAATTCTGAAATGCCTCTTTCTATGTCTCTAAAAGAAGCGACATAGCTCTGTAAAATTATTACGCTTTAATAATAAGAATGGTTCTTCGGAATGAAGAATGTTGTACATGTTTAAGTACAATGGAAAACACAAGAATTGGATAGAGGTTACCCAGTCTTACACGAAGGATACTTTATACTAAACTCAGTTCTCCGAGTCTGTCCGTAATACTTATAATAACCAATAATTCCGATCTTCATCGGTAAAAAATACAGCATGAGTTCGATACAGTTCCAAATTCCAAAGCGCAATACTTTGGATTAGACTAATATTTTAGAGTAACATACCTAGAATATCATGAATTTCGAGGTTTCACATTTCTTTTAAAACCCAAGGATCTTGTACATGTTTAGCCTTTCACGGCCGGCGTTCATCCAACAGAATGTTGTTTCCGGGCTTGATGGCCGTGGTCTACACGATGAAAAAATATCTGACGTTTCGCCCGTATCTCTAGGTCTAATTGTGAGCAGTCAGGACTGAATCTCTGAAGATGCCCAACGGAGCCACGGGCGAAACGTCAGATATTTTCCCCTCATCTAGACCACGGCCGGCAAGCCCGTGGCCTAATAGCCTAAGGATCTTGCTTTTCAAGTTCTCAACACAGTGAACATACACAGTATTTAGTTTCGTTGTTAATGCAACTTGTACGTACGTAGTAAGACGAAGAACTTTATACCAGGAAGCGATGTCTGTCTATGCGTGATAGCTGCAATTGTTGCCAACAGCTTTCAGTGGGTTTGATAAATAATCAACGACAGAGCATTGAGACGTATTAACCTTCAGTGTTACCGAGCTGCGTT
The DNA here is from genome assembly GCA_030765055.1 of Mantis religiosa. NCBI lineage: Eukaryota > Metazoa > Arthropoda > Insecta > Mantodea > Mantidae > Mantis > Mantis religiosa. The sequence continues at coordinate 24,231,392 of CM060950.1, read as the reverse complement.
TGTTCGTTAACTCGTTTGTAGAAGAGCGAAATATTAGTAGCCTAGTGTACAGTATGTGGGGAAACACAAATAGAGCACTTGGGAGCTGTGTGTGTGTGTGTGTGTGTGTGTGTGTGTGTGTGTGTGTGTGTGTGTGTGTGTGTGTGTGTGTGTGTGTGTGATAAGAAATGTTAGCCAAATAATTATTATATTTCTTATGTCTCCCTTCCTCACCGATGCTGGTGTAAGGAGTCCCCTTAGAGCGAGGAATCCGAAGCCTATTCACCTGATGAGATCAGGGTTGGGGGTTCGGCTCAACTCCTGGGATGAGTGAATGACGGAGAAATGGGTGGAATGATAGTGGGGAAACCGGAGGACCCGGAGGAATCTCACCCCAGCGCCATAAATCCCACTTTGTGGTCCCCTGGGTTCGAACCCGGGCAGCCTGGCGAGAGCCCAGCGGTCTAACCATTCAGCCATGGCGCGGCCCTATTTATTATATATGCAAATATAAATTAGAATTGCAGCCCCCCATTTTTCGCTTGACACAAAGGAATTTTGATTCTCTCTTCTTTCTCCTTTTCACAATATTCAATAGCGTTTGATATGATTTCTCGCGCCTGCCGATGTATGGTCCAGAAGACATGATTGCATCTGAACAGAGTGTACTTACACTGGTCTCGCCCTGTATGTGCGATAATCTCACGCAAACATCTCTGTTGTTCACATATTTTCTCGTACGCTTACACGCTTTGCTGTGTGGTACACTGCCTTTGATTTATACAGTGCTCCTGATACACCCATGCGACAACCCCTTCAACTGTTCTAAAGGCCTTTATTTCATACATGTATGAAAGTAAGGGATACAATTGGCGACCATCACTGTGCGTATATTTTTTATGCCTGTTTAAGACAGTGTCCATACACGTCACAGCTCACGTTGAGTAGTAATACCTCCCGTCTCCAGGCGAATATATTCTGTCAAATCCTCTACTCTGTGACTTATTCCTATACATATGATTGTTTCTATTTACCATAACTATAGCCGCAGGGAATTAGGTAGGGGAATGCAGTGGCTAGAAATGTCTACTAACGATTCTATGCTCTATGAACATACGTCCAATGTTCTCAACCAACTATTAGCTCTATGAGGTGTAGCAGTTTTGTTGAAGATTAAATCACATTTACTATCGGTTAGTCTTCAAGGCATTTCTCTTATACGTATACGTAGAGTCTTACTTTGGTTGTAGGTGCAATTATTATAATAATCAACAGCAATTTTGCTGATATATGTTATTAAAATTGTGAAACTTTACTTTGTTAGAGGAATACTTCTTGTTTTGTATTTTATTAGTATACACAAAGTCCAATGAGTTTGCTATTATCATCTTTATTTTCCTTTGTATTTCCTGTAATTTCTTTGTTTTGTTTTGAAACAGACAGCATATTTATTTGCGATGTGGTTATTTATTTTTGTTTTTAACTATTTAAGTAGCTTTGTCCGTACATATGTTTGTGCATTTGCTTTAAAAAACACAATGTATTTAGTTAATGGTTGTAAGTAACCAAATCGGTGGCTTTAAATATATAGAACTAAGCAGTGGATACATCCAAAACTCACTCATGTAGCTGCAAAAACTTATGATTGTGAAGCTCATTTCTCAAAAGTATTAGGGAACAAATTTTGAAACTTCTGCCTTTTACATTACCAACACAGAGTGTGATCAACTGTATGTGTGAAAGGCATATTGTTCTTCAATAAAGACGTAGAAACGCGGAAAACTGTTGAATGTCACAGTCATTTAAAAATAATTTCAATGTTTTTCAAAATAACACTAGCTTTTTATAGTTACTTAAGCTACTTCTTGCTTGAATGTGATTTTAAGGTGAGAAGGTACTTCACTAGGGGTTAAAATTCACTTCTTTTATTTTCACATTTTATTATAGTGTCATCCCTTTAGATTAAAAATATATAGTTAATGGCTTTGTTGGAGCAATATGTTATACCTCCTTTGCTCATTATATTAGTGGATATTAAGCTTTTGTCACGCCCCTATTCGTAAGCTTTCAGAAAATCGATCATAACTTATGTAATACTGAACTGATATTTTTGAACTAAGCCCTGTTGTGTAAGGGATCTTTCAAGCTTTCTGCTGGCACCACTGTAACTCCAATGATGCTAGTTCTTCCTTTGTCTTCGACTGTGTATGTAAACAGTTATTTGTTCTTAATAATATTTTGTACTAGTTAATGTTGAATATACGATATGTGTACGCCAAAAACATTTCGAAAGAGAAAGTTTACAGGCAATGGTTTAACTAAAAGCAGAACAGTAAAGGTGTGAAAAATAAATAGAATAGGCAATGAAACCACATGTAATATTGAGGTTATTAGGCCCAGTTTACACAATACACTAATCATGATAGTAGTCGTATACAGAAATTGATTAGCTGCGAGTCCTGAAAACAGATATCATGGTTGAAGAGCTGGTCAAGAAGGCAAGATAAATGAAGAGAAACTTGAAAAGAAAAATGTTAATACAGAGGGCCAAGACTTTGCGGCAGGAATGTTCTGACTCGTGTGAGAAGTCAGTAATCAATATATCAATTTTAAAGCTGTTTTTCTCAGTTTCACTTTTCTTTCAGTTTCCGGTACACCTTTTCAAAAAAAAAAAACTAATCAACCAAAACATATGAATTTTCGTGTGTATTAAACAGACTGAGGAATAATAATAGGAATGAATTTTTCTCTGAGATTCATAATACTTGTTTAAAAAAATTAAGCTTTCTGAAATTTCAGTGCTTTTTTCACAAAAACTAAAAAAATATGAAGAATTATCAGTAAAAATTTTTCAAATAATTAGTATTACTAAAGAAAAAGGTCTTAACAACATGCTTGAAAATTTTCATAAACATATCAATAATAATTTCGTAGTAGCGTGCACCAAACTTCATTGAAATAGCATTGTGGAGATATGCAGTAGGCACCTTCTCACCTTAAATGATTGGAAAGGCCATTATGGTCAGTTTAGCTCTAGATGAAAGTTCCACAACCATAAAATAAATCCAATTTCCACAAGTTGTGTATATGATTTTATTTACATAACAAACATTCACATCAATTTCACGAAATTAAATTGAATTTACATTGTATATTGTGAGATTGGGCTCCATGTTGAGCATAATAAACTTTATTGCACATACAATATCCCTAGCTTCATTCAAGACACTTCATTTTAAACATTTGTATTCCTGGAACTTGAAACTGCATATTTCACATGGTAGTGAAACGTTAACGAGATAAGTAATTCAATAAAGCTTCCCATCTATATATATATATATATATATATATATATATATATATATATATATATATATATATATATATATATATATGTAATATGCGAGGGCTGTTCAAAAAAGAATGATCATAATTTTTTCGGTCATAATTATTCGCACTAAATTTCAAACTTGTTATATTCTATTAGCTTAATGTGAAACAAACACGCCGTAGTAGTTTCATTGTTGGTACTCCTGGTTCCCACCGGTGAGAACCAGGACAGCTCAGACATGTTCAGAATCGCCTACCGCTGCAATGGAGATAACACCCGAGAAACAATATGCGGTTTTGAATTTCTGCTTTCTTCTCAACAAATCTTCAACGAAGCCTATACAATGTTACAGGAGGCCTATGGAGAGTATTTTCTTCCTTACAGCACAGCTCGAAAGTGGTTTAAAATGTTTAAAGAAGGGACACAATCAATTTCAAAGAAAGGTAGACCCGGTGCTCCAGTTACTGCTCTTAGGGAAGAAAACATCAACACTGCTGCTGCCATTGTGAGAGAGGATCGACGAATTACCTTAAGATTACTTTCTGAAATACTGAACATTTCATTGGGTGTCACCCACACGTTGGTGACAGAAACATGACGCATGAGACGTGTTTGTATGCGAAGGACATTCGTATGCAGGCCTGCATGCAGTTAAAGTTGGTGTTACAGGAAGATCCGGAGTATCTTTCGAACATAATCCCTGCTGATGAAACATGGCTACATTATTTTGATCCTTAGAGCAAACAGCAAAGCTCATTGAAGAAATCTCCCTCATCACCAACTCCCAAAAAAGGAAAAGTGGTAGCTTCAGCTGAGAAAGTTATGGTCATGTCACTATTTGATATTCATGGAATGTTTTATCAGCATGTTGTACCTGGACACACATCAGTAACTGGACAATACTACAGAGATGTGCTGAAAACATTGCAGATCCATATCTAGCGCAAAATACCACATTTCCGTGAAGTAGGCTAAATGCTGCACCGCGATAATACGTGGCTGTCGATCTAGCTTTTACCTGAAACAATATTCGATATTTATTTTCTCAAAGGTGACTAAACAGAGAGAGAAGAAAAATATCACACAAATATATTTAAAACACACAATTTATAACAGCATTTTCCTTGTGGCATCAGTCATTTCCGAGATATCCGATGATATTTATTTACTTTGTCAATACCCTGTCATTTGAGGTGCAACAACATTTACTTGTACCTTGGGAGACGAATTTATTGAATGAATCTACAGATTTATCTCGATTAATATGAAGTAAATAATAAAAAGTGCTTTTAAAGATAAGTTTGTAATTTTTATGTGGAAATATAGTCGTTAGTGTGATAGAAAATGTCAAGGCGGAAACTTTTAGAAGGTCCATGTGTATGTCTGAGTGTGTTTATGTTAACAGCATTATTAAAAAACCATTTGTCAACAAACCAAAAATAACTTGATGTTTAGGTTCAACACATATGTGGAATATCTCATCACGTGAGCCTTTTACGTTTTATGGGACACTACAGATTCCATCTGTTTATCTTCTAAGATTTTAAAGAATATCGTACGTCAATCACCTATATGGAATATTTTTAACCTCTTTTAATGCCGATTTCAAAATCTATGCAACAATTTTGATTAAATTTTTTTACAAATAGGTTATTTGTGTTAAAAGTGAAACATTTATCTTGAATTTACTGTGAACAGCTCTTAATGCAAATGCATTTTTATAATTCTGTATAATTGATATACACTAAGAAATATATAAAACTTTTACTAAAACTTAAATAGGCTTAAAACACAGATTATTTGAAATAACTTTTCATGCCTACACTTGTTTCCGATATATTCTTTGTTATTACAATTTTGTTAAAAAAATATGACACTACTAATTTTCACTAAAGCTAATACTATCCATTAAAATATATTAAATAATTTTTAAGCTACTCACTTTTTGCACTTATAGCTAAATTCGTAACATAACATATACACCTAAGGGCGCCGGGGTAGCGCGGTGGTTTCGTTCGCGGCTCCCGTTCTAAGGGTCCCGAGTTCGATTCCCGGCTCTGGGGTTGGCGATTTTAAGTCGGCCCTATCCACGCCTTCACCTCTGTCTAGCACACGTGAAGTATCCCCTATGCCCAACGTGGTTCGGAGTCCACGGTAAAAACTGTAGGTCCTCTCACCTCACCGCCATCTTCACTATCACCCTAACCTCGGAGGTAATGGACACCGCCCTCTGGGTGCCTCCACCTGAGAAATGGGTCCGGTCATCACTTGGTGGGGTGAGGTTACCCCGAAGGCCAAGGTTGCCATGTGGGGAGTGTTAGTAACTAACTAACATATACACCTAATGCCCGCCTCGGTAGCGTGGTGGTAGCGTGTCTGCCTCAAGTTCAAGAGGTCCCAAGTCCGAATCTCAGTCAGGGTGAGTTATCTGGATAAGGGGTTTTCCTGGATTTTCCCTAATCCTGAAAGACGAATGTCGGGTAACTCAAAGCTCAATGGACCCTGGACTCATTTGAGCATCATTTCCTCCATTTCATTCGACGTCCGATTTGACTTACCGTTGGAGGACGTAAATTAAAAAAGAAGTAGCATATATAGATGCATCTTACGGTAAACATAATAGGGAAATTTTACCTGCTGGTTACTTGAAGTGACAATAAACACAATTTTATAACAGGTTTAAAGAAAGCAACGCAAGGTAAATACAGGAAATCCTGACCGGATGGCAGGTCTTGTCATTCTGCTTAGAAAATCTTCCACGAGATGTCTGTAATTTTGCTCCCTTCACATCATTCATGTGGTTGTTCTTCAGCATAGCTTTCTGATCAAAGAAAAACTAGTAATTTGTATGATAACTGAAGTTAATAACTTTAAAGTTTTTGAGATTTTACAGTCTGAACAGTCTCTCTGATCAGGATCCCTCTTATTCTCAACCCGTTGCACACGAGCCTCGAGGTTGAGTGGTTAAGCAGGCCCTATGTTCTACTTAAAGGAAATACAAGTATTCATTCATTCATCTAATAGAAGAATTCCAAAAAGGCAAATCATTTTCCATAAAACTGTTGGAACCAAACTTTGTGTGCCAGTTTTAAATCAAAATAGGAGTGTATTAACGCTTCCAGTTCACAAAGTCAAGGCAATTAATCTTATGGAACACATGGCAGAAAAACGAATTCAAGGTAGATTGTATATAAGATTCAGATAAATCTCAGATTATCATTATCTCCCTAGATAGTTTTGAGATGCCTTGAAAATGTGAACGTTAGGAATAAGATAATCCGAAAAGATGCCACATATGACATAGTAACACATCAATGACAAAAAGCATTTCCGAGTAATCCATGAGAACTATGCTTCCGAATATTGGAAGATGCTTGTATTCTTTCAAATGAAAAGAAGGTAAATTTTTATTTTAATGATACTGGACTGCAACTATCGATGGA
>CM060950.1:24207139-24219639 GCA_030765055.1 Mantis religiosa | reverse complement strand
TTAAAGGTAGCTTTTGTACTTTCCCTGGAGATATGAAAGAGATTTTGTCTACGTTCGTGATGTTTTTGACGTTTTTAGTATTAGATTACTATTCTCTGTTTCATATAACCTTGCCCCGCTGACATGTATCATTCCGCCTGCAACTACCTTACCCCTCATCCTAATTGGCTAATGCTTTCGCGCCATAGGCCACAGGCGGTGCCTTCCTGTCATATTTAAAACTGCAGTAAACGTTATAATAATTGCCAGGAAGATAGATAAAGTCATACAGATAGGAATATGAAGGAATGCAAAACGGATGAAGTTTATAATGAAACTAAGCAAGTTGAAACTGAATGAATGAGCAACGAAACTGAACCAAGTTTGTAATGGAAGACCTAGTCGGCCTTTTCCACTGCGATTTTTTAAAACCAGCACACATATCTTACAAATGCTTGTCTTTCAGTCTTAAAAGTCCTGCCACGCCATACTTGTCGTGTGTCCTTCATTCACCCAAGTCTCGTCAAGGTAGTATATTTTGCGATTTGTATCCTGGTACAGTCTGATTGTCCTTAAATAACGCCTTCGTCACACAGCAGTATCGTCCCTGGAGTGGTAAGTTTTCCTGTTGTCTCAATTTCATATCGCGATGTTCCTACGCATCTAACACTCCTGTAAGTTCAGAGCACAGCTGTTCGGCTTCTCTAACTGCCAAAGACGGAACCTTCTCTGTGAGTGCATTAAATACATGCACCAAAATTCTTTTTTCGCTGCATTGTAAAGGTTTTCCCTTGCGATGCTTCAGCGAAAAACTGGGGTAGAATCTGCCATTATACATGTAATAAGTACACGCACAATAAGCGATCAATAAAATAATTTAGCTTTCGCACTCGACACAACACACCTTCGAATGGCGATATATGACTAATCCAGTTCAAAACAAGGTCAGTGATAAGTCATATAAACAAATGTCACCACTACCACTAAAGCACGTGCTATCGTGTCATGTGCTTGAGAGCAAAGAAACATCCTCTTTACTTTGTTTAAGAATAACAATGCATTTCAGATAAATCAACTCTGTTGCGTAATATATTTAATTAAAATGGTGACGAAAATATAAATGTTACAATTCTCTTCCAACATATAAAGATATATCACCATGTTAAATAACGAACTAATTTTCACCGCAATACAGTCTATACTGCAATAGCAGCCAATGGGAGGTGATTAGGCACGTGACCGTTAAGAGATACGGGACAAGCTTATGTGAAACAAGGATTAGTTAGTTTGGTATTAAAGCTCAAGAGTCACATAACCAGCCTTTTTTCGAAACTAAAGCGATTGGGGAGCCATCACCCATATATTACTGATTGACTGACTGACTGACTGACTGACTGACTGACTGACTGACTGACTGACTGACTGATTGACTGACTGACTGACTGACTGACTGACTGACTGACTGACTGACTGACTGACTGACTGACTGACTGACTGACTGACTGACTGACTGACTGACTGACTGACTGACTGACTGACTGACTGACTGACTGACTGACTGACTGACTGACTGACTGACTGACTGACTGACTGACTGACTGACTGACTGACTGACTGACTCCTGACTGACTGACTGACTGACTGACTGACTGACTGACTCCTGACTGACTGACTGACTGACTCCTGACTGACTGACTGACTGACTGACTGACTGACTGACTGACTGACTGACTGACTGACTGACTGACTGACTGACTGACTGACTGACTGACTGACTGACTGACTGACTGACTGACTGACTGACTGACTGACTGACTGACTGACTGACTGACTGACTGACTGACTGACTGACTGACTGACTGACTGACTGACTGACTGACTGACTGACTGACTGACTGACTGACTGACTGACTGACTGACTGACTGACTGACTGACTGACTGACTGACTGACTGACTGACTGATTGCCCAAAGTTATATAGTCCTTAATGTGGAAAATTATTTCCTCATATGTTTTCAACCTTATTTTGCACAAAGGATCACAAGCCAAAAAAAGGAGTCATCAGACAAATCTCATAAATTATCGAGCGAGATGGTTTCGCGGAAATGCTTAAAGCTGACATTTGGAAGGTGAATAATTTCGTACCTACCTCAAGTTCCTTTTAGTGATAATGATGATGTAATTAAAAGCGAGTTAAACTCTATGGGCCTGAACCTAAATCACGTTCTGTGCGCTTCCTTGGGATGATATAGACTTACTTTAACCCGCACAGCAAGCCGAGTTATATGTCTTAACAGTTTAGGTTCTTCTCTGGATGTCCGTTTTAGTCCCTTTCCTTCTCATCTTTCAGGCTTCTACGTCTCGTGGCGTAGCGATGCCGGGCAGATGGCGCGGATGCTTACTCTATGTAAAGATTACGCCCCATAAGCAATGTATACCTGCATCGTCAACGGCACTTCCACTGGACAGCTCCAGTACTGAAGTGGGTCTTTGAGATTTTACGACACTTCTCTCCGTCTCTGTAGTCTATTTGTGTGTGACATTTAGGCCTGCTGTGGTTAACTCTTTTTTCCTTTGGTATAGTAGCTGTAATGGACTCCTTTAGGCCCATGTGCGTGAGGTGTTCCTCTCCGTTATCCAACCCAAACCCCGTTTGTTATATTACAGTGTAAGGGTAGCAACCCAACAAACAAAGAGGGTGTATATTGCTGTCACTGCAGTCTGTCATTAAGTCCAAAGAGAATGGCAACTTCAGCCAATTTAAAAGTTACTTGTTTGTATGTGTGCTAACTTGTCCAGGATATACAGCCGTTTCAAATGAACAGCCTCTATCTGTAGTGCTGTTGTGTGTATAAAGTGAGGCCTTCCGCCCCCCTCCCTCAACCAGAGGGGATACGCTAAAATCCACAGGTAATAAAAACGAACGTTCAGAGAGGTAGTGAGAGCAATAAACATTTCGTTACTTTGTTTCTTTCCTTTTAGAACTGCATCAACTTGGTGGGAGGAGAGCTTTGAAAAATAAGTCAATAAGTAGCTAAGGGTGCAGAGAATGAAGAAAAAGCTTTATTTTTAACAGCAGCAGGAAAGTTTAAGATAAGACAATCTTTTGCTACTCCTCCTCAGTGGCTAGGGGTAACATGTCACCATCTGGTTTCCGAGGTTATGGGTTCAAACCTGGTGGCAGGGGATGGATTGTTTTTTGCATTGCTTATTTCGAAATTGAAGTAAAGTGGGTGGTCTCGCGTCGTAGATTTACAGAAGTTAAAGGAACATCAAGCCCAAAACAGAAATCTCTTAACAAACTTAAGGGTTTTTTCACGCCAAATATAGAACGGGCTGCAAATACCTAGAGAAATTAGATACGACGGTCCTTCAATAAATTACAGAACTAATTTTTTAATTAACACATAATGACTTTATTTCACTAACATTTACCTACACATTTTCAAAGTACTCTGCCTCTGATGAAATACAATTATTTCAACGACTAATCCAATGTTCGAAACACCCATTGAACCCATTTTTAGACAGTCTGTTCAGAATACCCAAGTAATACCCTTATCACTTTGAAAATGGCGAACACAAATGGTGAAAATATCATGGTGCGAGATCCGGAGAACAAGGTGAATGAGGCATGATCTCAATGCCCATTGATTTGCACGAGTTACTCTTGAGTTTCACGACCTCGATGAGCAGGGGCATTATCCTGATGCCATATCTATCCTCTCCTTGTGAAATCTGGTCGCTTTTTGGCGATTTTTGCTTCAGTGGCCCCTTCAGTACGTCACAATAGTAAGCAGCAGTTACTCTACGTTGATTAGCTACAACATGATCATACAGAAAGCCTGTTTGTTAAAGAATACGAGTTGCATGACGTTTCCTCCACTGTTCTGAACTTTTGCTTTCCTAGGCCTAGGGCTCCATGAATGTTGCCACTGCGAACTCTCCTGTTTTGTTAACTGGTCGTAATGGTGGAACCAGCTCTCGTCACCAGTGATGATCCTATTCAGAAAGTCCGGCTCGGAGCCATTCTTGACACGTCATGACGCAGTGAGCCTTCTATTTGTCCTTCAGCACGTGCGGTACCCATTTCGCTGCAACTTTTCGATAGCCAAGCTCATTGCGAATTATGTCGTCTACAGTTCCAAAAGATATATGCATCATATCTACAACATTCGAAATTGTTATGCAACTATCTTCTCGCACAATTGCGTCAATTGTGTTAATGTTAAGTGCCGGTTTTTTGCTCCTAGGAGTCCTCCAGGGCGCGGAAATTCTTGAAGATCTTCATGAGCCTCTTTGAAACGTTTGTACCACTCAAAGATCTGTGTTTTGCCTAAAGCTTGGTACTTGTATGCTTGCTGCACCATTTCCAAGGTTTCTGTAGGAGTTTTGTCTAACAGAACACAAAACTTTACTGATTCGCGTTGCTGGAATTTCAGTTCCATGGTGGGTGCAGTAAACACCACCTGACGTATCGGGCTCTAACTCCCAACTGATTGACTCTGCGTGACTGGTACTCACAGCACTGCTAGAGGAAGGATTCACTTTTCCACCACTAGCAGCCATGGCACTCCAGGGCAGTTTATTTAAATACAATAAATCACTGACCCTCGTAACATTCATAAATAGAAACTATATATCTTTGTTAGTAAGATACCGAAAAAAAACACGTGTTTTCAGCATTTTGTGTTATACGTACAATTCTTTGACTTACATGTTCCTAATAACATGTCAGTCTACAATTACAATGAAGGCTCAAATGTTTTAGGGGTCCAAAGGGCTGGGAAGAATCCCACATTAGACTTTTCTGGAGAAGAGAACAACCCAGCCTTTAAACTCTATGTCATATTATTAAATGATGTTTTAAATTATGCTACAAATGGAATTAAAGTAAAATATCCTATTTTTATTTGTTGCATTACTTGTAATTTTCTCTCACTAAAATAAACTTATATTGACATATACAAGGGCAGTTTTACAGTTAAGTTACAGGTAAAGCTAGAGATAGCTTTACACAATGCAGATATTAAGCGCTATTTTTTAAAGTGAAAAATAATTCTTATCGGTTTTATTTATAGCATATTAAAAATGCACACCAAGAAAATCACTACGTCTTTTGCTCGATTCCTGTGTTTATGTTTCAGAAGGATCAAAGAAAGTAGCAGATCTTTAAATATTAAAACTGTACATGATAAGGGTATTGCTGTAATGGCAAACAATTGCAGTGTAAGTTGAATTAATTTCTATATTTCGATTAACTCTCAATAAGGAGTAATTTTTATTGTTAACCTATTATAAAAAAGTAAGCAGGACTTTAGGTTTCAAAGCATCCGGGAGTCAGGAATTTACAAATTACATACCACTCTCGTGCAATATTCAGTTTTATGCGCTTTTTCCCTGGTTAGAAACGTTTATTTAACAGCGGAGACATAAATCATCTTGTAGCCCTTTAAATTAAGTATTTTAAACCACCATTATTACGCCAACAGGTAAAGTACTACAGTTTTGAAGTAAGACAGTCGCAGCTAATTCTGCAAAGATGTTTCTTCAGTGAAACAAAAAGCTGGGTTTAAATGAAAGAGAAAAGAGAAAAATATCACTATAATCGTGTTTAGGGCATGAAGCTGTAGTATGAAGCAATAGCCTACGGATAGCAATGACCCAGTCAAATTATATACCTATATGATGAAATACAACTTATCGTGAACTGTTTCATATAGGAATTAGATTTTCTTCCTTTCATTCTTGGAGTCGGTTCCACCTTTGGAGTTTCATTACGAGAAGTTTCTCCTCTGAACATTTTTCTTTCTATACAAGGACTTGAACCAATTTTATGATATGCTCCTATGTGCTAGAAACATTTCGTTAATTGCTTTTGCCATATACTTTACTTGGCGCTTTCTTGCACCTGAATAGATGTCTTTCTCCCCGTTCTCGGACAGGTTCTTTTTCTCTTACGTCTCTCGAAGTTTTAAATTTACCACATATTTTTCCTTGCTGGTCTACGTGCCTCTCTCATATAGTTCTGGATCATTTATTAGCCTCTGAATACCAGCTCTCCGTTGTTCACTGCGTATTTCGGTCTTGCTAAGTAGAATACCTTCATAATTGTAAAGATGTAAACTGGAATTATATTATTTTTATCAGTATACCATTTTTCTCATTTTCTGTGAATGATTTCTGAATGTCAACCTGATTTATCATTGAAATAAAATAAGCATTGAATCCCTGTGAAATGGTAAGCTAAATCTGTAAGTGAATATTTATATTGTGCCTTTGTGGGTTCGTAGGATTAAAGTCCAATTTGAAGAAATTCAAACGTTATTTCTGTAGAAGTACACTTACAGTAGCAGAATTGCGTCACATACACATTTACAATCTACCAAGGTCGTTGACCACAAACAAAAGCGTTCACTTTCATCACACACCAACTTCAATTACAACTCTCGTTACGACTCTGTTTACTACTCAGTTTACTCCTAATGCTCCGACGTGTCGCCCCTTATCTACCACTACTCATCTCACCAGATATTTCTGGAATATTCTGTAACAAACAAGGAATCGACTGTTCTCTATCAATCAAGATGCCACTAGAATGTTCCATTTACTTTACTTTATCTGTTTTGGCATGCGTTTTATCTCCGCAACATCTTTATCTGCTTAGGCAAGCTGTTTATCTCCGCCCGGCACTATCTATCCCTTATCTCTCAGCACCTAACCTTTTGTGTGCGCCGCCGCAGCCGCGACAATATATTTTGTAAGCGTTCAAAATATCATGTAAACATTTGAGCTATTATAAATTAATTGTTCTTTCACACTGGCCGTGTGTAGGCTAAAGTATGGAAAGATAGAGTCAGACTGAAGAATCCAATGCCAAAGCCGGGATTTGAACCACGGATCTTATGGTTGCCGTCCAGCTAGGGTAGAGCATTCTAGAGCATAGGTAGAGTATTGTTGTCGTTGTTGTATTCATCAATTAAATAACATTGCAGGATTCTGAAGTTTAACTTCTTATGATGACAAAAACTATATATAGTTCTGACCTTTACGGTACATTGTGCTAAGCATTTGCCATTAGCAGTAAATCAGGATATAAACATCTCATAAAAATATGCTATGTAAAGTTTAGATAATGTACTAAATGTCACAGGTACGAAATGGTACGTATAAAAGGTGATTGTGTTACCCATAAATGTTAATATTGATGGATATTTGCCCACGGACATTTAAAATAGGCATATGGACCAGTGATTCGCAAGATGCTGAAACGACAGTGGCCTATTCATGTTTTAAGCATATTTTTGTTATTTATTAGTAAACACAAATAAAATAAAATCACATAAAAAGTTTATGCAATATGCCAAACTGAACCCATCTGCGAAAAGTTAAAGAAGAAGCAAAAGTAATAAGAAAGGTGCGGATGTAACGGAAAATGTTAGCCATAAGTTTTTGGGTTTAATCATTTTTGTGTATTTATATGATTGTCCTTTCACATCAAATCCAATAAGAATGAAGAGCATTTGAAAGGTTACATTTAATATATATATTCTCATACAAATATTTGAAACGTATAAAATTTGAATGAACATCTTCGGGACAATCTGTTAAGAAACAAAACCAAAATTAGAAAGCCTTCAATGAGTATTAAAAGGAGAGAACTTCCTGAAACTCTACAAATCGTGTCCTGCCTGAGCTAAATGTAAATTTTGGCATGTTAGTTTATACGTGTTGCGTTAAACATCTAATTTTTAGATGTCATCTAAATAAATAAATAAATTAGAACATCTAATTTATTGCTTTCTTTATATTTTTCATACAATTTACACAGAATGGGGATTAAACTTGAATGCATAATTGTGGAATAGGAGTAGGGAAAGCATGAGCAAGAAGAGGCAATATAAGTAAGATTTTATGGATAGAAATTAAAACTGGAGTCGACAATATTGAAAAATATGATATTTTAAGTAATTTTAATGAGAAAGGTCATTGGTTTATCATAAGGTTAGTGGGGGGGATGCAATTTGGAAGAAGCCGGAAGTTTCGTAATATTTTGTTCACCAGAGACTAGATATCAGCACTTACCACAGCCTAGCATAGGGGCATACAGTTGGAGGTGTTCTGTTGTGTTCTTCCGTTATATATCTTGCTTCTTCCATTGATAAACAAGAAACTATTATCTGTAAAAACCTTACAGATATTTAAAGTTATTCCATGTTCTTTTTTCCTTACAATTTTAAGATTACATATAAAAAAGTAATTGTAATTTTTATCTTTGTTTAATTTGTTTTAATCCTTCTTATTGTTTTTGTGACTCCATCTCGTTTGCTTTATGTAATGCACTAGCACAAGTATATTAGTATTTCTTAAAATAAGCAGTAAAATTGTGTTATTTATACGTCGAGTTATCTCTCAGCATTTATAAGTGAGTTGCATCATTAATCTTACGCCATTAATTTGCTGATTTTACGGAGATTATGAACTTGCAATTATATCAACTGCTAACGAATATTTCAATCGAACGCTTTTTCTTTCCTTTCTTTCTTTAAAGGCTTTCCAATCGACTGATCCAGATGTCTTATTTGCACCTGATACTTTATTCTCTACGCGTGCCTAGACGGGCGATATATCACCTGCTTGAAATGCAGCAGAATACAGATGAGAACTACAGCTGCTTTTTGTCTGGCCTAAATGCACTCTTGGAAAAAATGAATGTGTTAGTTAATGCATATACAATAGACAAGTTGAAATAGCACTTGAATACGATAGGGGGAAATAAAATTATACCAAAGAGTTGAAGAAAACGTGTTCGAGTACACGTCGTCTGCCACAACCACAATGGATACAGGAACGTTGCATAGATTCTTTCGCCGGATGGGAATATGCCTAGCTGGAAATTTTTAATACGAAATATATTAAATATTAGTTTCCGTGGGGAGGATGTCCAACAAGTGCGATGGTGATACAAGTGTGACAAATGCATCTTACTGAGCGAAGTAAGGTTAGAATTCGGGAGGTCATGTGTTCGACACCTGAGACCGGTTACCCTCAACAGAGTTTAATCGTGGATTTTTTGCTGTCTAGCAAGGGGAATTCTGAAGTAGTTTATGTTCTAACAAGAATTCTCATTCCTTTATTTGCTATCATTTCGCTAGCCCATTTATTTTCAAGTAGATTTAAGAACTGTGCAGTATTGGTGTACGTCGGACAGTTACTCTCGGTTCCACCGTATAACAGCAGCCTCCTCCAGTAGGTCGATCCTCTTTAGACAAACTCATCTGTGACGGTATTCAAGCTTGGAATCGTTATGGGCCTCTGCACGTCACTGTCGGCCGGCCAACCGGTGTAGCTTCCTGTGGTTATCCAACTCCTCAATTTATATCTGGAAGTGCTAAGCACAAGAAATCCACGTTGGATCGGGTAGGAGTTGTTCCTTCCGCTCCCTCGTCATAGGTCAAGTACAGCTTTGAAAGTGATGGAGCAGCTTCCCAGTTTCTGCAAAAAAAAATTAAGATCCTGTGTGTTGTACACTTACCACTTTCTCGAATATAGGCTATACTAGAAATTTTTCCGCGAAAATGAAATGAATTATTCTCGACTAATCAAAAATAGTATGAAATTCACATCGATGCCTCGAATTTGAACTGATAATCGACTGCCTACTCCAGTACTTAGGTTTTGCCCAAGAACTGATGATGAAACGGCTGGTTGCGCCAAATGAGATATCTTTAAACGCTGTAGGAGTTAAACCGCAAGTACAGATAATAATGCTTAACTACAATAATTCACATACTATTATGAGTATCAAATGAGATGATGTTTGTCCTGGAGTGCTACTAGGTAAGCAACCAATCGGAGTCCTGCGGTGTTGTCGTATTGCATTCCCCCCATGGGGTGTGTGACGAGCGCCAAACTAATCAATCTCTAATAAATAGTATTCGTGCTAAGTCAAAATTTCAGATTTTGCAAAAACTGATCCACGGGGAAGGAGAGAGTAACGTAGTTAGTATAACCATAAAACCTCCATATTTTCTTAGCTCAAATAGCTTTCCTAATCCAAATAAATGAAGCAGATACCATTATATTATAACAATGCATTGCGAGTAAGCACTGTAATGAATATCATTATTGGTTGGCATGTATGCGTGAACGTATATTTGAAATTACTCAGAACAGAAACGTAAACATTTGACATGAAGTGATAAAAGAAATGTGTACCTTGAATTAGCCAAGGTGTTTGTTAAAATTCGATGAGAGGAATCGATACACTTCTTGCTAGTCTGGCTGAATTTGTCTGGTCACATAATATCCTTGTTTATGAATGATTCGTAATCTCTATCTACTTTAAGAGTTCAACGCAGCACTATTCTGTTACTCTTCCATGAAAAAGTGTAATCAGCCGGATCAATGAGACGCGATCCACCTGTCCCCCTTTAATACTGTTATAGAGTTAATGTGGGCTCAAATTATGTTGCAAACAGAAATAATATTTTTAAACTGACTGACGTTGAACGACTTATTCACGAAGAAATTGACAATGAACACAACACTGGGAAAACTGTGTGAAACATCAGATAAAATAGAATAAGATGAATATTGGGAAGAAATAGCACGTAACGATAAATTTGCAGTTCTCAGACGTTAAAGACAATGACAATGACGAATTATTTCTTAACGTGAGTAAAGTTCACAGCTATACGGATGCACCCCTGGTATCTTGTTGGATAAGAAAAATAAGTAATTCATAAACTACAATTCACTTTAAACTAAATATGCAAAATATTTGCGTACTATACGAATATCCAGGTTGAAATTGTTATTTAAAAAACTGCATTATTATAAAACTTTGGAAAATTCAGTTTGCATTACCTTACGTCTAGCGCCACGAACACTCGCAAGTGTGCGAGAGAGAAGGAAATATAAGAAGAGTGGGGATAACGAGGTGACAACGGTGAAGGCCCTAACGCATCTGATTCGTTTCATTTGAAACTCAGAATATTTCGTGTTTATAGTGTCACCCGAACATCGGAATTCCAGAGAACCAGCTGGCAGGTAGGGGCCAGACGGGAAGTATTCAGGACACGCCTACCCATTTATCTGTTCGGCGCTCTCATAGGGGATGGTTAGGAAGGTGTCATGAGCCACTGTGCCATCTCTTTCCCCTCCCCCTGACGTCTGGAACAATCGGGATGATATTCCGAGCCACAAAGGTTCCAGAAACAGTGATCTTCCTATATAAGGGCTCCAGTGGACGAGTCATTCAGTTCTTGGCAAGAAGCCGTGAAGAGCGCAGTGCTAGCGAACGGACAGGATGACTGCTTACGTGTATCAGAGGAGATTTGGGTCGGCTCTATAGAGAATTGTACGTAATTGTAAGTGTTGCATAATTGAAGTGTTACGTAATTGTTTGTAATACGTGATCCTGCTGTGATTTGTAAGTGAACCAACTGTAATTCGGCGGAAATAAAGAAGATTTTGAGTTTGTGCAACTGGACTTTTAATTTCACGAACCCACAAAGTCGCAATCGTAATACATCTCAACCGCTTGAACTGTACTGCGTTTTACTCTGAACTGATTCATACGTCAAAAGCGCAGCAGCCATCGACCACTTTCCTTTGTCTTATAAAATGCATTTGCGCTTCATATACTATACACCTTTAAAGGTTAGGGACATACTTCCCAGTTTTTCTGCTCCAATCCTTTTATGGCTACTTACATGAACTGAATAATAAACAAATAAATATTGTAGGATATAAAAGCACTTTTAATTCGTTTTTTTTTGTTTTGTTTTTTGTTTATATTTGTTTTTTCTTGCCTGAACGTTTCTTTGGAGACCTTCAAATTAAACGCCCGCGTATATCTACGTTAAAACATGTGTCCTCGCCTTTTGGTTTTCTAAATAGTTTTAATACACTGGCAAGAAATAGGCTTATTCTCTGAACTACGGTATCTGCCAATAATATAAGGTCAGACCGACACTTCCGTTCAAAAATTAAAGTAAAAGTCTACAAACAGTTCGCATTAATTTCCGGGAAAGACATCCCATGTTGTCCGCTGTGGTCTTGAGGAAAATCAATAAAGTACATTATTCTGCAGCACGAGTTACATTCATCACTAAAGGAACGTTGTAAGTGTCCCCAGAAGCAGAAAATACACAAGCAAAGAGCCGTTCCGGGAATTATGACCCTACCGCAGTTAGCCGAGAAGATTTAACGAGCTGCTAAATTCTCCTCCTTTCTTCAGTAACGTGAGTTCGAGAATGTGTTTCCTATTGCTCAAAGGACTTAAAATGCCTTGGTACTGGACTTTAAACATTTGTGTAGTCTGCAAATAAAATGGAACTGGAAAAGCTGTTGACAAATAAACGCATTTAAATAAAATGTAATTAGTAGGACTTACATAATATCCGAAATATATGCCTCCATTCCTACTTATTTAGAGTATATTTGTAAAACGTTTTGTGTATTTCGCGGTTTTAGTATTTCAGTATACCTTACGGCGAAAGTTCTATTATTACAGG